>LBNU01038903.1:219193-252011 GCA_014162995.1 Artemisia annua
GTTGTCCAAATTCCTTGCGCATACTCATCATCACCAAAACTTTCAACTTCGAATCATGGAATATGCAAGCTTTTCACCAAACTCCACAAGTTTGCAATCAAGATCATACCAGAAACTAATTTGTATATCACTGCCAAACGTGGAAACAAGTCATCGGATGGTGGTGAATTTCTCATCCAAAAACTAAAAGCAACAACTACTGGTATATGTGAGAATCCTTCTTAGCAATCCAATGAGTACATCCATAAATAAACATGAAGACCGAGCTCCAATATATAAGATTCATGGCGAATTACTCAATTCTCCAAGTACGCTATATGGTTATAAACCTGCACATACATTTCATCATGTGGAACAGTACACTCACATTTTATATGATCTTAGGATGGGTGAAACAACTTGTAATCATCTGTTCAGAATCATAACCGAATCATCATAAAAAAACTTAGAACGGTAAAAAACTTATGCCGACAATTTTACGAACCCATGAATAAGTCTTTTGTATAAAAAACATACATCAAAATGGTAAACTGCGATGAATGCAAACAAAAAATACCTGTGGATTTAACAGAATGCAGTGTATGATGCAAACAAAAAAGAAGAAATAAGAAGATAACTAAACAATATTAAGTTAAAATGAAGACATAATCCTCACTAGGACTTGTTAACTCTATGTTTCTTTGCCATGTCACCAGCACCAAAATGTTTTTCTCAAACAAGTTTTCTTTATCAAATTATTATTTGTGATCCTGTCATGGATTGAACAACAAGCTATTAGGAACATAACAATATTGGTTCCGAGTTCATCTTCTCTGCCAACAATTGTCACTTTATGTAAAACGCGAGTTGAGGTTGTATGCAGAACAAGTCTTTCATAGTACCACACATAATATGGGATTTTTCACAGGTTCATGGCCACATAGAGAGTTTTGATTGATGTGTTTGTGATTCGACATAATGAGTGCAAAGACTGAACGTAACAGTGTTTGGTATAAAACAAAATAGAAATGGACAAGGTTAATTATACTGCAATTGAAATATGAAAAGTTTAATTTGTGTTTTCTGAGAAAAACATATTTATACAATTCCAATCGACACTGTACTCTAACTAATAGACCAACGTTTAGGTTTGACAGTTAAAGATTAAACCGTTGCAACTATAACTGTCAAACACTTTTCCATAAATGGCTGTTTGGTTGTGCAGACATCCCAAACAAATAGACATAATTCTACCCATTTACATACACACTTAAAATACATAAATTGTCTAACATAATACATAGATTCTATATGAATTTAACTTCATTATATTGCTACATTTCCTCCCTAATGAATTAATTCAGAAGGTCTCACTGTGTGATCTTGCTTCACAAACAATGACATCAAAGTCATTGCTGCTGCTAGTTGCTTCTTCCTTATTCCATCCATCTTGACAACCAAGCCGTTTGCCATAGGTTGTCATGGCATCCCATAAGCCCCCAGGGTTTTCTGTCAGTCCAACTGTCACCCCTCCTATAACTTGACTTATCATAGGTCCATTTTACTTGACAGTCTCACAGTAAACCACAGCCATATCTACAAACTTTTGATAACATTCTTTGAGATACCTTCTCCTCAGTTGTCATTCTAATGCTACATCGAGCAACAAATTGTGCTCATATTAATCTCGTAACTATGCTCAACATAGCCTTCCATTGCTTCTACCATTTTTTACAGACCCATAGGTCCACTTTTACATTCCTCCACAGTTGGAATGGCAATTCTAAATCACAATCATAATTCAAATAGACCAATAGAACACTTGAGCATGTCACAAACTTTGCACTAAAACTTCCCAACTCATATATACTACATCTCATGATTCTTTATTAGATTCATAAATAGACAAGAATCTGGAAATGAATTAACCTTCATGCATACAAAGTTCCCTTGTAACTGAGATAGTCATTGTCACATAGTCTTGTATTTCTTTCGTGTCAATGCTGAGATCTTCAAGCCCCTTGATCAAGTTTCCTTCATTATTGGATCAATGTTAAAATAATCATCCAAATAATGTTGTGTTCTGAGATTAACTTTCTTTGTTCATAACATGTATCTATCTTCCGTGTGTGACATACTTCTTCCACTGCAGCCCTAGAGATTCTTCATACATGTACATTCAGAGGTACATAGTATCCATTGACACAAACTTTGTAACCTTGTTCCTCCAAAAGATCAAAACTAGAGAGTTCAGTGATACCTCTGGGTATTGGACATTTTCTTATAATGATCTTCTTCTCCAATATCAATACCAACATTCCAATGCCATAGAAAATATGAACATTTTTTCTGTTTCCTCCTTTTCTACCATCTTAAAACTGTAATTTATTGTATTGAAGAGGGTCTATGGGACAAAAATGTGTTTTGTAGTGATTACTAACATACCACATATTGTTCCAGTCTGCATATTTGTTCTCTACAATAAAATCACCAATAACATGAACCAAACCTGGGTATTATTAATTCTTCTCCATGATTTGCTTTCCATTCTTTTCCCTCTTTGATTCTGCCAAGCAATTCTTTTCCGATGTTACAGCCCATACACATGCCCTTTTCTCTGCATATGTAACACTGTGGTTCTTATCCTTCTAGTCTCCTTTTTCTCCTTTCTGATCTTTTCTTCTCAACCATCTTGGCCTTCAAACAACTTTCATTGTAAGTCCTCATTTCCATCACTTTCCTTGCCAACATCTCTTTGCTCTGGAGATAAACTCTTTCTCTATTGCTCAATTGGTTAGGCGCTTAGGGGTTTCTCTTAGTAAGTAACGGCGTTGAATAGAAACCACCCAAACTCTCTGTTGTTGGCACAACCCTAGAGTGTGGAACCGTGGCTCGATGTACCATATTGGATTTTTCACAGGTCATGGCCAATCATGAGAGTTTTGATTGATGTGTTTGTGATCGACATAATGATGCAAAGAATGAAGTAACAGTGTTTGTATAAACAAAATAAAATAGAATATGGACAAGGTTAATAATACGCAATTGATTAATAATGAAAAAGTTAAATTTGTGTTTTCTGAGAAAACACATATTTATACAATTCCAATCGACACTGTGACTCCTAACAATAGACACAACTTTAGTGTTGACAGTTAAAGATTAAACCGTGCAACTATAACTGTCAAACACCTTTTCATAAAATGGGCTGTTTGGTTGTGCAGACAACCCAAACAAATAGACATAATTCGACCCATTACAACACACTTAAAATACATAAATTGTCTTAACATAATACATAAAGAGTTCTATATGATTTAACTCATTATAGCCTATCACATAAAACCTCTTTGTTTCGACAGCCTAAAACCTTTAAGCATCCATAAGAAATATAATATTCATCCAAGCACCCATTCTTTCGTGTGGTTCAATACCCAAACCTCCGTTGTCCTATTACAAAAATATCCAACTAACCTGGCCGTTTAATTAACCAAGTGATCGTAACCACAACTATTGAATTGCCTTTAGGATTACGGAATTTTTCGACAGGATTAATCAGCCCAAAATCCTCATTTTTCACATCAAACCATAGTACTACATGTCTTTCGTCCTTAGTTGGTGAGTATTGAAGACTCACCAACCAATGCAAACAACCATTAGCGAATATGGATTCACCGACTATTGGATAAGAGGGGACTTGGGGTATTTCTTTCCACGAGCTTGTGCCAAATACATGCAACATGGTGCATAGTTTCTTAACAGCAGAATATCACCTTCGAGCAAAACACACACCATCTTCACAGTGTTGGTTGAAAAATCGAAACCAATGCCAAATGACTCACGGATCATAGAAGCAAGAAAAGGTAAAGGGAATGTTGGCAGCTTGTAGCATTGTTTCTTAATAGGATGAATCACAGCCAAAGTTGTTACGAATTCAGCATTGTCTTCATATACATAGATAAGCCCATGGCAAGAACCTAGGAACTGAAATCTAATTTTAAAATTGGAGAGTGGTTCCTTTTTTGGCCTCTAGACAAGAGTATTAGTAGTACGAGGTAAAAATCATCAATGTTTTAAAGAAATTCTTGACAAGATGTTTGAAGGTATATCCTCCATGACTCTCCACAGTTATACATGAATGTAAGTTAACTATTACAGTGTATATGATATTTATAATGGAAGATATATTGGATGCGTTATTTTGACATGTAGGCCGTCAAGTTTATGTTAGCGCAGGTTAATAGGACATCAACGAAAGACGAATATTCATGGGTTGCAACTATATTTGTTTCAGCTCAAAAATATTCGAGTTGAAATTACATTTGCTTGGTCATATAGGCAACAAAATCATTTATCTTTGTTGGAGGTTATTTAAAAGCTCGGTTTTTCTTCTTGATCACGGGTAGGTTTACTTATTGTTTGTTTCTTGGTTTCACACGATCTACAATGATATCTCTTATACTCTAATATTTATAAGAACAAATCTTTGGGTATTAAAAGAGAAATCTGAGATCGTTTCTTTGTTTAATTACTTTCTTTGAAGTTCGAGCCTTGTTTGATACGGAGATGGAAATAGCTGACTATTGTTTGTGGTTTGAGACAGCGAGTTTGTAGTTGGGAAGGGTTGGTTTTGTTTGTTATAGTTGATGTTCTTGTTTATTGTTTTGCTGTTGTTAATAGTATCTGTTTCTTGCATGCACTCATATAACTCCTTCTCACTTGGTAGTCTATATTGAGGACTTATTACTCATGCAACTACTTTCTGATGACCGTGCCTCAACAGAACAGAAATGTTATTATTACCAAGTGCAAACGAGTCTCAATGGGTCACCCCTTTATATGATAATAGATTTGTCGACCATTAATCACAAAGTATGAATATGTAACTTTTAAACCAAAGTAATCAACAATCAAAAGCTATAGTACGTTGTTTAAAGTGGTAAAAGTGAATTGATGTAACAGTGTAATACATTTATTTTGCATTGTCACTTGCAATTTAGTTTACATGCCAGAGTCTGTGGACAATTGGGGTAATCCTAGCCTAATCCTAATCCATCGCTGTTGCCAATCAATATGGTATGAAATCCCTTCTAACACAGAACTTGAATCGCTAACAAGATCATAACATATTACTTTTTCAATGCCGTCTTCATCAGCCTTACGATACAAAAAGAACCTCTTGAACAGAATATGTGATGCTGGCAAGAGATAAGCATTCGAATATGCCCATTGATCAAGAGTGAAGGTCTTCATATTGACCCATCCTCCCACTTGGTCATGCCCAAGTATCTCTACATTATCATTATGTACATTTGTCTTCAAAATTGATCTATATTTCATGCCCAATAGCCTCAAAGAACCGCTGTCTTCAAGCATGTAGACACTATCTAGTCTGGGTATTGGTAGTGCTTCTTTAGAAAGTTCTAAGGTTGTCATATCTAGCTTTAGCAAATCGTAACTTCCCACAACCCAGTAACAATATCGACCATTAACGGTTACCATAGAACTCAGATCACTCGAATAATAAAGATTGTCATGGAGATCCCTTTCCTCCCAAGCTGCCTTTATACCATTCTTGGAAAAAACATCATTCAGACTTAAAAGATGGCACCCAAGTGACCTACCATAAGATTCACCCTTAGGTTTCCACAAATGCAGTATCTTGTAGCTACCACCCGTGTAAACGATAGTAAATGTATCACCTGGAGTTTCCATTGTATGTGTTTTAGGAAGCTCGAACCTTTTTTTCGATAATTGATTCATCACAAAAAGTCTATTCTTGTCAACTTCGTTAACTAGTAAGTATTCATTCAAAGATGAAATCACTCTAGTTTAGGGTTGTGAAGAGTTTAGGGTTTTGTAAGTCGTACCTTAGACGAGAGCTATGATGCCCTATTTATATACACGTAACCGATAAGGTTTCGTGCTCCTCACTCTTCGGCCTATTCGCCGATATCGGATATTTGGTATATATCTCCTTTATTTAGGAGATATTCCATATCCAATCTATTAATAACTTTGGGCTTGGGCCTTGTAGGCCAAACCGTCTAACTGGTAGTCCAGTTATCGTTATGGCGGCCCACACATAGTGGGCTTTAACATTAGTATTGTTTACTAATCGGGTTTATGACCCGAATGGGGACTATACGTCATCACCCTAATAAATTAGGAAAGAGAAAAGTGGATTTTATTTTATTTATTTATTTATTATTATTATTATTATTATTATTATTATTATTATTATTATTATGAGTAAATTGCAAAAATCGTCCTTGTGGTTTAGCCAAATTGCATGTTTCGTCCTTGTGCTTCAATAAGTGCAAAGATCATCCTTATTTTGCACTGTTACGTCCACTTTTGGTCCTTCAACGGTGAAATTTGGCAAACCACAAGGACGATTTTTGCAATGATGGAGGACCAAAAGTGCACGTAACAATGCAAAATAAGGACGATTTTTGCACTTAATGAACCACAAGGACGAAACGTGCAATTTGGCCAAACCACAAGGACGACTTTTGCAATTTACTCTTATTATTATTATTATTATTATTATTATTATTATTATTATTATTATTATTATTATTATTATTATTATTATTATTATTATTATTATTATTATTATTATTTTATTTTTTTTTAATTTTTTTTTTGAGTTTTGGATTTTTGAGAGACTAACAAACGTACTTTACACATATGCATGGATCCTTGATAATGAACAATCTTAGCTATCCATTTTTTAATCAAAACAAAAATTTTCTAACCAAAACAAAAAATCCACTTTCATCTTTTTCTTAAAAGAAATAAATAAATATATCACGAAAGGTTTAATCGATACGCGAAAAGAATCATACTATGACAACGAGAATTAAATCATCTTTCTATAGAAGGACACTTCTATATACTTTCGGCGAATTTTTTTTGTAAGTGTTTTGTTATTTTTAAATCACATGTGATTTGTTATTTTTAAATCACATGTACTTTGTAAAACCACATGTGATTCTTAAAATACAAACCACATGTAATTTGTGCAATCACATGTGATTCATAACATACAAATTACATGTAATTTTTTCATATGCAAATTTTAACATTAAAACTAAACACTAAAAAAAAGTTTGTCGAAAATATATCGAAGTGGCCGTTTACTGAAAGATAAAAATATTCTCGTTGCGATGGTGTACTTTTTAACGATGTACCGTTTGCAAGATATTTTATTTAAAAAATGGTGAAAATGTTTTTGTTTTTGTTTTATTTATTTATTTTTTTAATGAAAAATGGATGACCAAGTTTATTAGCTCTATAAAAAGCATGAGGTGTATATTGATCTCAACTCTATAATTGAACAATTATTGTATTAGGAAGCTAATAAAAAGGAAACTAATTCGTAAAAATCGAGATACTAAAAGAAAAGAAAAAGGAAACATGTATATCTTTCAAGAAAAAAAAAAGGTAAATACTAGAGAAATTATTCTTTTCTCACCAAACAAAAAGTTGTGATCGATCTTGTTCAGGTACTCTTTCTCCATCTCAGTTGCTGTAGAATTAGGGTTTATAAAGTATTAACTATTGAGGGAAAAGACTTTCACTTCTTCGTCGAGTCTCTTTTCATGGTAGTTTAAGATAAAAAGAGATTCGATTTCTAAATCTCCAATCACCCACAAAGTGGTTAGTACATGAATCTATGTTGTTGATTAATTGAATACTGTTGTGTAGATATATATACGTTTTTCGATCTTCATCATGAGTTCGGCAATCGATATACTCAATAAATTACTTGAGCAAAGCCCGGACATGCGATGCAAAACCTTCCCCCAACGCAATATATGAAAGAACATGACGAGGAAATGGATATTATGTAAGACGGTATCATGATCTTAGCTTTGTACTAGTTCATCACATTGCGTAAAGTTATTTATAATTCTCCTTTTCGTTGTTATGCTTTTATAGTATACAAATAGTATTGAAAAATTCAAAAGCGAGTCTCGAGAGTCAGCTGCTCTTGTCTCTAAACTTGAGGAACATCTCACTCAACTGCAAAACATGTTGTGTGATGAGCAAAAAGAAGAGAATCAAATCAAAGGTATATATGTATACATATCTAAGTGCTTAATGTTATTAACTTATTATTATTAGGGATAATAACAAAAAAATGTATCTATTTTTTTTCCTCTTTTTTTTCAAACTTTTAAATTTCGACATTTGTGTGTATTTTGTGACCATTCTACCTTTACGTTTTTTAAACCACCCTCATTGAAGCGTAAAATGGTCCCTGTACATGAACAAAATACACACAAAGGTCGAACTTTGAAAGGAAAAAGAAGGTTGAACAGAACAACAAAAATGGACAAACTAGATACATTTTTTTGTTATCATCCCTTATTATTATTATTTTCTGTGATATCCATTCGTTTATATGCTTCCTTCAACAGCTGAAACCGAAGCACCGTACTCTCTATAAAGATAAAAAGAGCTCGTGATGCACTCATACCTTTGCGATATCAGCTTCTTGACCATCAACGGGAGCTTGAATGCAAATCCCATTATAAGTGGATTTTGTCTGTGGAGGTGAGAGACATTCTTTAGACTCGTTGGATTTATAAAGTATATAACCCGCCATACTATTTCTGCAATCTGCCACAGTTATCCTCTTTATTCTGTTGGTTATTGCAGATTCCAACTTTGAATTTACCACCTAAGGATGAGACTTCAATACGTCTTCGTTCCATTATGGCTAATGTAGATACAACGATATCAAGAGAAGAGGAGGATATTAAGAACTTTACGGCACTTATCAGCCCCTTGAATGACGAGGTTGGTAAATGGTAATATTGTCTGAATGATTATTTACAGTACTTTAGCTCGGTTGATCTAAACTAAATGCTCGATCAAATACTGTCTGTTTCATTGCAGGTGTCTCAGATTGAAAGCAAACTAGTGAATGCAGTTGATTCACTGAAAAAGAAGCACAATGACATGGGAAAGATTCCAAAGGTGACAAACTCGCCTCAGAACATCCGCTTGAGTTCTTTGATCGTTAGTTATGATTACTAAAAGTTCTTTCCATGATAATGATATAAATTATATTTATCCTTATTTAATTTCTTTAATTAAAAAGATCAGAAGAAAGCACCTGAGCATATTATACTATGAGAGTCGAAAAAGGTCATTGTTGTCATATACATGTAACTTGTAAAACTGATCCATTTTTACGTAAATGGGTAGCAACCTCACTGATTTGTTCCGCAATATATAGGACATTGATGATACCAACAAACAGATTGGATATAACCAGCTTATAGTTCGCGTGAATGAGGAAATGGCGATGAAGTTTGAAAAGTGGTTTAAGGTTAGCAAATATTACTGGCATTGTTAATTTATCATTAAGTTTGTCTTTCTTATTGTGAATTTATTTTTGGTATTTTTCTTCTTCTTTTTTGTGCTAGCCGAGACATCGTCAACAATACTAGGATGAGCGCGAAACGTTGAACAAGACTTCAAATGACTGGGATAGGGGTGTTTCTTTTGTTGTTTTCTGGAACTGAAAACTGTCACTTGTGGATGTTATATTTTGTTGATTTTATACTCTACCATTGAATCAATGCAATGCAATGCTTTAGTACTCTTTAAACGATTTTAGATTGATGTTTGAGACTATAGGAATACAAATCATCAAGCTTAAAATGCGACATCCTTAGAAATCAGAAACACGAACCATCAAGTTTAAATTAACTGACACCACAATTAGTTATAAGCTCAACTTGATAAGTTTACAAGCCATTAAAAACAAGCTAGCTTATTGAATAATAAGTTCATAATCCAATCAAATAAGCCCAATATCAGCCTGATCTTTAGCCCAAGAATAATAGACCTTCTTTAATACATAGGTACACTTTTTTTAATCTCTTAAATGTATTACGACTCAACTGTGTCGTTTTTAATTGTAGTTATCTTCTAGATTAAAAGATTTAATTGCAACATATATAATTGTTGTGAAACGGTAACAAAAATTTATCATTTGGTTCACCAACGGTCACCGTTCATTCTCGAATAATGGTGGTTTAAAATTTGAAAACTATATCAACAAAAATGAAAGTTGTGTAACGGTCATAAAAATATACGCTCTCTATATAATGTCTTTCTATGACTGATTCTTTCTTGCTCATATTTCTTTCTATCTCCTTACACATTTCTCTCAATCATACACCATAATTATACTCCTTTGTTTTACATGGTCTTTTTTTTCCCGCTGATGTTGTAGCATCGTCAACATATTTGTCGAGATCATTATGTACATTACTTATCCTTGTTTCAAGGTTTTGATTTTTACTCCATATAAATTTTGGAAATATAGGCCTTGCTTAGGATCTGACATTCATTTCCGGCTCAAAAAGTCTCTAAAGAAATTGGTGCACATGCGTTCTCCAGATCGGCTCAGAAAGTCTCTAAAGAAATTGTTTCAAGGGTTTGGTAGTTGTGGTGGCGGCGGCGGCGGTGGTGCATCTGCTGGGGTCCCATTTTTGATCAGAAGCTCAAGCCTTTCATCAATTTCCAAGAGGTTTTGATCAGCCAGTGAAGAAATAGCCTGCTTTTTTGGTATGTTCAAGTCATCAGCCACCGAGACTTAATTTGCCACTTAAACAGTCAGACATCAGGATGTCCATCTCCAGACCTCGGTTCAGAAATCTCTGCTTCTTCNATGGCATCAGAGCCCATGGTTTAAAGATCCTGGAAGAAGAAAAACTAGGAAACCTGTGGAAGAATGTTTGCGAGATCAATTGCAGTCAAGGAAGTGATCGCGGAAAAGGAAACAAGCAACAGCGGCAACGACAAACAAAACTCATTTGTTTAAACGTTGGATTAATACCGTGGGGTATTAGTGAAAAAAGAAGGATGTTGCAAGAAGAGAAGTTCCAAAAGAAAGATGTCTTAAGCAGATGGCAAGAAGAAGACACGGTGAAAAGATGTACATAGGAATGGTGAAGTTACTATGAGGAAAACAATCCAAGCAAGGAAAGGCAGATGATGTGGCAGCAAAGGAATTGTAGGACCAATGCAGAGATGGATGTTGACATAGAGGAAGAACTTAGAAGCACCGGTAAAGATATGTACAAGGACGATGATCAAAAGGATCATCCATGGAACAAAAGAAGGCAAATGAACATGATAGACAGGACATGATAGCGAGGCGATCAAATACAGAAAAATAAAGGAAGAAGCAAGGCTGCAAATTAGGATGAACAAGAACAGAGTGAAGATTATGATTTCTTGATTAGGGGAGTGAATGTTGGAATTAAAATAATCAAGAATCATAAGTCTTGAAAGCCTAAGGGCTGAACATGTAAATTAGATAGTTAGTAACTGTTTTGGCAGTTAGAATCGGTTACAAAGCCAAGGGACACAATGGTTCAATGGTACCGGTTCAAGTAGTATATATATGTATCGAATGTAATCATTGTAAAGTGTGGTTATTATTAATAAAAGTGTGTGTTTATAAACAACCCACCCTCTGTTCTCATATCAAGTCACTGCACATTTCTTGTGCATACTCTTATCAATATATATTGTTCATCCAAGTAGCATGATTCGCGAAACGGGAAAACTCAATAACCACAACATGTTTTTTTCTCAAACAAGTTTTCTTTATAGAGTTGTTATTTGTGATGATGTCATAGATTGAAAACAAGCTATTAGGAAACATAACAATATCGGTTTCGGATTCATCTTCTCCGCCAACAAAGTCTGCTTCATGTAAAATCGGCTTCTGAGGTTGTAAACGTAGAACAAGTCCTTTCCTATATCAGATGGGGTACACTTGATGAATATGTCTCCTTCTTTGTTTAGACAGCCTAAAACCTTTAAAATTACAGTGTAGCACCCATTCTTTCTTGTGGTTCAATACCCAAACCTCGGTTGTCCTATTACAAAAATATCCAACTTAACTTGGCCGTTTAGATTAACCAAGTGGTCGCAAAGACAACTATTGAATTCCCTTTTGGTTGGATAACTTACTGTTTTGACAGGATTAATAAGTCCAAATTCCTCCTTCTTTACGTCAAACGATACTACATGTCTTTCATCCTTAGTTGGTGAGTCGTGATAACTCAGCAACCAATGCAAACAACCATTAGCGAATGGCTTCACCGACTATTGGATAAGACGGGACTTGAGGTACATGCACCATGGTGCATAGTTTCTTAACAGCAGGACGATCACCTTGGAGCAAAACGACACACACCATATTTACAGTGTTGGATGAGGAATCGAAACCAATCCCGCATGACTCTTGGATCTTGGAAGCATAAAAAGGTATAGGTAAGGTTGGCAGCTTGTAGCATTGTTTCTTTATAGGATGAATCACAGCCAAAGTGGTTATGACTTCACCAGCTTGTAGCATTGTAAATTTATTTTTTGTTTTTTATTTTTGTATTTTTCTTATTCTTTTTTGTGCTAGCCGAGACATTGTCAACAATACTAGGATGAGCGCTAAACGTTGAACAAGACTTCGAATGACTGGTTTTCTATTGTTGTTTCTTGGAACTGAACATTGTCACTTCTGGATATTATATTTTGTTGATTTTATACTTTACCATTGAATCAATGCAATGCTTTGCTTTAGTACTCTTTAAACGATTTTAGATTTGATGTTTGAGACTATAGGAATACAAATCATCAAGCTTAAAAAGCGACATCCTTAGAAATCAGAAACACGAACCATCAAGTTTAAATTAACTGACACCACAATTAGTTATAAGCTCAACTTGATAAGTTTACATGCCATTAAAAACAAGCTAGCTTATTGAATAATAAGTTCATAATCCAATCAAATAAGCCCAATATCAGCCTGATCTTTAGCCCAAGAATAATAGACCTTCTTTAATACATAGGTACACTTTTTTTAATCTCTTAAATGTATTACGGCTCAACTGTGTCGTTTTTAATTGTAGTTATCTTCTAGATTAAAAGATTTAATTGCAACATATATAATTGTTGTGTAACGGTAACAAAAATTTATCATTTGGTTCACCAACGGTCACCGTTCATTCTCGAATAATGGTGGTTTAAAATTTGAAAACTAAATCAACAAAAATGAACGTTGTGTAACGGTCATAAAAATATACGCTCTCTATATAATGTCTTTCTATGACTGATTCTTTCTTGCTCATATTTCTTTTTATCTCCTTACACATTTCTCTCAATCATACACCATAATTATACTCCTTTGTTTTACATGGTCTTTTTTTCCCGCTGATGTTGTAGCATCGTCAACATATTTGTCGAGATCATTATGTACATTACTTATCCTTGTTTCAAGGTTTTGATTTTTACTCCATATAAATTTTTGAAATATAGGCCTTGCTTAGGATCTGACATTCATTTCCGGCTCAAAAAGTCTCTAAAGAAATTGGTGCACATGCGTTCTCCAGATCGGCTCAGAAAGTCTCTAAAGAAATTGTTTCAAGGGTTTGGTAGTTGTGGTGGCGGCGGCGGCGGTGGTGCATCTGCCGGGGTCCCATTTTTGATCAGAAGCTCAAGCCTTTCATCAATTTCCAAGAGGTTTTGATCAGCCAGTGAAGAAATAGCCTGCTTTTTTGGTATGTTCAAGTCATCAGCCACCGAGACTTAATTTGCCACTTAAACAGTCAGACATCAGGATGTCCATCTCCAGACCTCGGTTCAGAAATCTCTGCTTTTTCATTTTCTCCTCCACCTTTTTGATCCTATTCTCGAGTTGCCTTGTCTTATTCTCCATGTGCTTGCTTCTATCCATTTCAGACATGGACCCGAACTTGTTCAGCACACTAAGAACACCCTCATCATTAGGCCACACCTCATAACCAGGTTTATACGGGCCATTAATAATGGTGCAGGCTTCGACTCCACATAAAGTGGTTATCTGGTCTAACTTTGTCATTAGGCCCCTTTTCCTTTTGTTGTAGGTGGCTTCCTTTGCTCCCTTTTTCTCTATCAACTCATTATTGTTTCCTTTGCTCTTTGGCATGTTAAGAATATTTGGGCTAGAGAAGCAAAGAAATATTGGTGGAAGATTTGTGAGGGTTGTGCTGTTTGATTCCAAATGAGCTTTCATATATATATATACTAGGTTATTAACCCGTGAAATTCACGGGATTAAATGAAAAACCATGAAATCAATAGAGAATGTATTATGTAAAGACATTTAACAAATAAATAAATGAGTGATTGTTGAGAATATGTGAGTAAATAATGTTTGATCAATGTGATATAATAATGTAAGTATTAGATATTGAATAGATGTGTGTAACGAACATGAATGAGGAATTACAGTAGATAGATGTGTGTAACAAACATGAATGAGGAATTACAGTAGACAGACTTGTAATAGTGTCGCGTATAATGTAAGGTTGAACTTAGTTGATATTATTATTCAAACAATTTTAACGCCATTAAAGCTAATCAAACGGTGTTAACGCCTTTATAACGTTATTTGTCGGTAATAAAGTAATATGGTTTGTCATGGTTTAAAAATAATGTAACTATATAAAGTATTTATGAAATAAAAGATATCTAAACAGTCATGCATAAACTAACAATATTACTATGAACTACAAGATTCCAGTAAAAGTATGTAAAATTCAATAAAGAATCAAACTAACACTAAATAACAATGAACCCACATTAGCACAAAAAGCTTATGGACTATCAACAAATATCGAACTTGAGCATTGATACAAAGTCAAAAAAGTGTTTAATATAAATTGGATATAGATTAATGCATTAGAGTTAAAAGATTGAAGATAACTTAGTGAAATGATACTTCGCTATTCCTCAAGCTATTGACCATATCTAAGATGTGGGAATAAGTTGAGATTAAATTGAAATAGTTTTTAAAATGCGAGCACCGAGGTGAAGAATACATACTGGAGATGCTCTTAAAATCTTATTTTCTATCTATTAATCTATTTCTAACTTATATATTAAACGGTTTTTTTTTTAATTATTATTCAAGCATGTTATAACTTTAACAGATTGAAATGTGTAACAAAAATGAACTAAAAATTCATTGAATAGACCTTAAAATGTATACAAACATGTGACATCATAAGTGTGTATACTGTATTTTAAAAATTAGATAGATATGGTTTTTTCAAATAACTCAACTATTCAAAATTATGAAAAGAACAGAAACATCAAGACATCTCGTGCAGAGTTTTTTTTAGTCTTCGGCTCCGACAATATGTGATTATGTTCTATCCCCATCCTTAACTTTTCTTTCTCAGCTTGCAACTTCGCCTCAAATTAAGCTCCTCTAAAAATTTGGTTGATCTCTCCATTTGTCATTACATAATCTGTACCAAAAAATCAATAAGCAATTCGTATAAACCCCTTCATAATATATTATATGCAATTACATTAAGAAAACTGATGCGTGGTTTTGTGACCTTACAACAGATTTTACCTCTCGAGGGATCTCAAGAGGCTTACAACCCCATCAGGCAGTATACCTGACCGATGTAGTACAGGATAGTGGTAAGTACGGGGGATTGATCGTTCTCTCACAGGGAATAGTGTTCGTTAGGATAGAAAAACTACTCTAATAGGTCTAAGGGTGGAAGGAAGATTCTTTTTGTATTTTTATGTTTTATGGAAAGCAAGTAAAATCTCGGTTTTGGAAGAAGGGCGGAATTAGTTGCTAGTCAACTAACCCAAGTTTACTACTTATGCAAATTAAAATAAATAAAAATCTAAACTATTGTGGTTGTGAAAACAATATGGAGAAAGTTGTGTTTACTTAGATTTCCTTACTCCCTAACTATCTTTTACTGGTTAATTGATATGTGTGTTACTTGTGTGGATGAAGGGTGTATTCCTAATAACTCATGGAGTGGCACACATATCTCTCCAATTCTATGAGCTCTTATCTCGCAATATGCCATGCACGGTGATATGTGTAAAATCACATATCGATTATTCGTCATTTTAAGACCAAAAAGACCGAAAACACTAACAAATGCCAAAGATATTTGTTGTTTTTTGTGTTTTTGAAAATGCAGGTACGGATATGTGTTAATTGGATAAAAATCAAGAAAACCCAATAACACGAGCACGGGATTGGAAAAGGATCAAAAGCCGGAGCCCGGGAAGCAGTTTTCACAATTAGCTCAGAATGGCAAAACAAGTCCTTGGAGAATCATGATTGGTCAACTTTAGTCCTTGGATATATTTTTCAGAATTGACACAAATGGTCCCTAAATTTTCAGAATTATCAAATTTGGTCCTTATGATTTTTATTTAACAAAGCTGCCAAAATAAATCTTTAAATCCTTAACCAAACCAACCCTTTACTTTACTAAACCCAAAACCCATTAACCCACCTAGCCCACACCTCATTCTCGGCCCACCATCATTTATAACTCATGGTCAAAATAAATATAAAAAAATTACCCGTACCCCTTTTTCCCTCCACCCATTTTAACCCCGTTCCTTTTTTTCCCCCAAATCATAAGAACCCTAAATCCACTTACCCCCAATTACCCATCGCAGTTAATCCTAACCTCGTATTAAGGGCATAAAGGACAATTCCCCACACCCCTGACACCTTGTCAGAGTATGGCAGCAAAGGAATGACACATGGCAGAAGATAAGTGGACTATACACGTCATGGAATGAATTGAAGGCTTCTGATTGGTTTGTGTGATTCACAAGGGATCAAGAGTTGGAATATCCTTTTAGATGCTCTTCTGGATCTTTCTGAAGACCCCTCACTCAGGCTATATATAGAAGACCATTCACCCACGAATGGGGTTGGTTAGATAGTTAGTTAGTAGCTTAGGAGTAGTGTAATTTTAGCTTATTAGTATAATTTTTAGCTTATTTTAATATGTTTGTAAGCTTCACTATTGTAATCATTTTCAGTTTTCAATAAAAGTTCAGTTTACTCTTTAATTCTTTGCCACTTTATTTTCAAGCAACTTAATCTGTTTTCAATACTCTTTAAATTGTTTTCACAACCTTACACAAGCTTCTCATAAGCTTGTTGATAGACTTAGATGCTTAAGTTCAGTCTCATTAAATGATTAATAAAAGTCAATTCAGGATCAAGAGATAGATGGTGTAATGGTGATCAGTGGTGTTATAAGCCTATCAAAGAGATAGGCTATGGTGTTTGTATTCTCCCTATTTCAGTTAGGGGTTTAGACTTGTAAGTTCTCATTCCATTTTTAGCTCTCTTTTTCATATTACAATATAGCAGCTTAGCTTCTTTTGTCTCAGATTGTTATTGCTTGTTCTAGATTGGTTGATGTTTAATCAGTTCTTTTTATATGCTATTAGGTGTTTTAGAGTAATGAAATGTGGAAACTGTTTAGATATTAATAGATATGTGGAACTATGCTCTTGATGCTGATTGTTGTTGTTTGTTGTGGATTTAGTTTCTAAATTTGTTAGTAAATCTGTTTTGATAATGAGTTCAGTATTTGTTAGTTGGAATTTGCATTTGATAGTTATTCATGTAGTTTAGGGAGTGTTTGGATCAGGTTAGATCACTGATCTGTGGATGATCATTTGTGGTTTTAGCAGCTTAATTAGGTCATATTAGATCCAACTAGTTCATATTGAGTTTAAATTCAGTAGGATAATGTAGGAAAAGTCAAAGTTTGCATTGAATCTCGCTGTTGCCTACATAATTGTGTTCCGTGCTTGCTGATTTTTTTTCGTCTGTTGCATTTGAATGTTTGAGCTTGTGATTTTTGAGTTACAACATGTTCATTTAACACTAGGTAGATGATTAAGGCTTTTGAAATTGGTTTTAGTCAAACTCTTAGTGCATTTACAAAAGTCAAATTCTGTTTAAGTTCTTTGGTAACTAGTTTTTAGTCTGCTGAACTTGGCTCTAATTAGAGTTCAATTGCTATGATAGATTTAGGGCTTTTAGGATTTTTAGACTCTCAGATAGGTAATCTCACTTTTGCCCCCATAATACTTTACTTTAGAGCTTATTAGAGTGCTTATTTCTTGCTGCAAAAGTAGGACTTTATTGCTTGTTTGCTGAATTTTCATGATTAAATACATCTGATAGATTTAGCTTGTAGATCTGGATTCAATGCTTGTTTTGAGTGTCATTTAGTGTGTTTATGCTTGTTACTCAGCCATGTTCCTTCTGGATACTTTATGTGCTTATTTCATTGCTTATTAGTGATTAATTGTTCTTGTTTGTGGCTGAATTGTTTGTATCTGAATGAATCTTGGTCCAATTTGAGTTCTTAGTTGCTTAATATAGTCTATTGAGTCTTCTTAATCAATTTCTCAAAGTTTAGGTTCAAGTGCTTATAAATAAGCACTTGAATAAGCTGTTTTTCAGCCCAATAAGCACTTTTCAGCTTATTTTTCAATTTTTTATATTTTTCTCAGATTTCAAATATTGTTTTAGAATTTTCATAAAAATTTCATATTTTTTCTCTTTCATTTACTATTTCTTTTTATTTTTAAATAGTTTTTAGAATTTAAAACCATTTTTAATTTCAAATTAAATCACAAAAATACAAAAATATTTTCTGAATTAATTTCTAAATTTCATTTTCAGTTTTATAAGATTTTTAGAAAATAAATTTGTAGTTTAGATTTTTCATTTTAAAATTAGTTTGATTTACTTTTATTAAACAAAAATACAGAAATCGTTTTTAATTCATATTAAATAAATAAAAAGTCAAAAAAATATTTTTCTTTTTCCTAAAATTTTCTTTTATCATTTCAAAGTTTTAGAAATTTCATTTGAACCCGTAGGTTTAGTGTAGCTTAGAATTCGCGTTTTATTTTGTTACGTAGACGTTTTATTTTTAATTCGCGTTTATGGTTTTATCATTTGTGCTTAATATGCTTGTACGTTTAGCTTTATTAGTTAATTTTGATTGTTAATTCATATAATTTGTAGTATAAATCCAAATCAAAACAATTTTTCTCTATTCACTTCACTCACACACATTCGTTTTCGACTTATTCGCCGTCAAATCTTCGCTGGGACAACGAACCGAGAAATAGTACTCCACTATACTCACATCACACGGCACAACCATAGGGGTTGTAAACAGTGGCTCATGCGTTAAATACTACCTTAATAGCCTAGTATGCCTTGGCTACATGTTTCCCAAGACGTTCAAGCACGTTACCATAAAGGAGGTTGGCCAGTTTTCTTGAGCCTAACATTGATGGAACAATCATCCCAACAAACAACAACACACACCAATCAACCAATAATTAATAGTTAGGTTTCATTAGATCTAAGCAAACACAAGAAGAATTTAGCTACACATGTTAATTAAAAGACAAGCAAAAGATATAATCAACAAACACATAGACATATTGATTGAATTGAAGTGAAGACTTATCTTTAACTAAGCATGAGGGTTCCAAGGGTTGGAAACCCTAAAAAGTACAGGAAACTCGACTTTAGGGTTTGCCCTAAAAGTTATCCACAAAGTTCCACCCTAATGAATGAAAATTAGAAATCTATATATAGATTTTACACTCTGACGGCGTCAGGTTATAAGGGCTGACACCGTCAGCTCGCCGCCAATAAGTTTCTCGGATGGCCTAGATCCACTTCTGACGCCGTCACCTTATAAACTCTTCTGGGCCGTCACTCTTTAACTTTACTCCTGACGGCCTACAATTCCTAACACTTGACGGCGTCAGGTGTTAAATCCTCTGGCCCGTTATTTGAAAATTGGATTTCACTCTTTTGTCAAGACTTTCTGACGGCGTCACCTTGTGACTTCTGACGCCGTCAGGTTATAAATCACCATCTTTTGAGACTTTGTCGTTTTCTTCACTTTTATGCTCCAAAAACGTCCGAATATGCATGTTTTCCAGAATTCCTCTCAAAAGTACCTAAAATGACAAAAGGAACGATTTAGGGCAATATTTGATCACATTTATATGAATTAGGGCTTAAATGACCCCCTAAAAGCGTAACACTTTTCGTCTCATCAAAAACCAAACAACTCTTATATAAGTTAAGCAGCAATACCAAACAACCCGCAAATAAGCTAAGTATTTTAAATAAAACAGCCCTTATAAAAGGGGTTATTTCAATAAACAGTCCCAAATAGCCCCGATAAGTTCATGCATTCATTAAAACGAAGGAATTGTAAATTGCTAATTTTAAGTACCTTTTTCCATGCTAAACGCCTCTTCAGCATTGACATAAACTCTTGATGTACATCTTTAGTCAAACGTAAGTACATTAGAGTTAAATATATGTCCTCGGATTTATTTGTCACGTCAGCAACCTTGGAACCAGATTCCTCAACAGCCATTTTCTCTTCTCCTGACTCAAGATGCACAAATTTGTTAAATCAGTTACATGTTTAATCTTATGGGAGAACTTCATAAACCATCAATAATTATTAAAAATAGTACAATAAGCAAACGGTCTAAGTCAAGTTCAATAATATATACCAGTAACAACGTCGGATCAATAAAGTTTCACATAATAAGGTCGTCCAAAGCTCTCAAAGAGCTTCGCCATTTGGTGTTGTAATCTTTTATGACCCAACCGGTCTGAACCGGTTAAAAAACATATCAAGTTCAGAAATGTTTAACAAATGTGTTTTGATCTTTACCCAAAAAAATGTGTTTTGATCGATACCTAGTATGGCTCGTGTACCCCTTTTTTGACCAACTCACCATTGCACCTCGTATGGCTTATTCATGCACCCCCGTATGGCTTAATCCTGTTCGAACCTTAAGCTTTGTCATCTTTGGTTCCTCTTTAAGAATTCCTATAAGTGATGACCCATGACATGTTCACTTTAAACCCACAACCATCGACCAAACATAACTTTAAGTAATGACCCATAACATGTCAACTTAGGACCCATAAAACCAAACAAACTTACTGTTGATCTATCAATTAGTGGCATACAAAAAATAAAGAATCTTACACATTCTCTTTTACGAACACAAACCTTTCAAATAATCTAAGAGAGAGATTTCCTTAGCACATGAATAAACATTATATAAAAATGTGCGCATAAGTAAATACCAAACAACACCTATAAGCAGTTTTAATAGTCAATTCCAAAGAGCCCATATAAGCAGCTTAAATAAGCAACCATTTAAAAAAAAACCCTCAAAAGTAGGTATATAAAAAAGCCTATACAACCCCCTATAAGCATTGTTAATAAGCCCACTATTTGTTATCGAATACCAACTAAATATCAAATTTTAAGAGCTATAACAGAGTATCTACCTTCAAATTGTCCACCTTAGCTGTCAAGGTGTCAACCTTTTTGGTGTCCTGAATTATGATTGGAGTCTCCTTAACCACAAGATAATCCTCTTCAATAGCTTTTCGTGCTTCCTCAAGCTCTTTAATCACTTTAGCATTTGCTTCGTATATTTGGATTTGCGTAGCATGTAGAGCATGCTGTAACTTTGCAATTTCTTGTGCTTTTGACTCTTAAAATTCACTCTGTAGAAGAGTTTAATCACAGTGGTAATGAGAAATCAGTATAAACTATACGGTGTGAACAGTTAAGTAAATTTACCCTTAGTCACTTCTTCAACTGAAAATGCAATGTAAGTTCCTCCACACGCTTTTCTAGTTTGTCTTTCGCCTCTTTGAGGGCCCAACTCTCCCTTGCAGCTTGAACATTTAAATACTTGGTCACTGAATCTATATATAATTTAATTACCAAAAATCATAAGGTCTTTGAGGGCCCAACCCCTAATTGTTCACTTGTTTACTTTACAGTTTTGTCTTACTTTTAAGGGATAAATACATCAACGCATCTTTAAGATATCATAAAATGACAAATTACATACCAGAAGGGATCTGAAGATATCCAGAGGCAAGGTTGGATGCAACAGTTATTGCACTAAACACAGAACTCCAGTTCCACATACCACTGTTCCAATGTTGATTGTAAGATTCTCAATTCATCAAAGCATCAAAAGAATTCATCGACACTGGGAAAAATGACGGAAAATGGGTGTTAGTTAATTAAAACCCAAGAAAATGAGCAACTCGTTAAACTAAAATTGATAGAACTTTGCATACTTGCCTTATTTGCATGCATAATCAGTAAATCTCACTCTTAAATAATAGTAAAATAGGCCACCTAGTAAAAATAAGATGAAATTTCAATAAGATTAACATTGCACGCCTAATATGTCCTACAGCCACATTGCTAAACTGTTCATCCTTGTTTCCTAAAGGAAACAAAATAATAATAAGGCTAATTAAGCCCAGTACGATTTCGAACAAAAGGGTTATAACATATGCACCATTTTCTACAGCCTCTCAGCATACATGCATTAATTAGCTTGTCATTTCAAACCAGCAGAGCCATTAAACCAACTCATTGTGCGAAGAGTGACCCCTAATTTCACTGCCATGTAAATTTTACGATATCACGAAACTTATCTAAAAAGGTTAGCAGACTCTTACTCATACAACATATTAATTTCTACATATTCGAAATAATCAACTTTTTTTAATGTGTTTGGTATCTTTCCTGGTTGAAAGCCTTCTTTTAGTCAATTTCACCAAGTCATGATTCATTTCAGAAATAATTCATAATCGACAGAACTGAAACATCTAAAGATCAATTTGTCTACTAACTTTTGAGAAGTCACAGATTAAAAATGAAGATTAACACTACCAATTAACCCAAAAGTTTCATTTTTGAACAACACTAAAAATAATGAAGATCATCCTTTTTTAAATTGTGATGGGTCAAACGAACAAATTATAGAATTAGCTTAATAGAAGACGGTTTTACTGACCATTTTGGCACATAAATAAAAGAGCAACAAAAAGAGCAGATTGGTACAACTCCCCATTGTAGATTCAATGCCATTCTTGTGTTGTTTTCATTTGTGGACGCAAATACTGGAGCGTTTGGCTGGTACCATGACAGAAGTGTTGCCATTTGGCCATTCCTAGTGTACACAAAAATAGCATCCGCTGCAAGTTTGTTTGCTGCAAACATAAACAGAAATTGGTTCTAGGATCGATGTATGCAAATTTACTTAAGAGTTGCAAGATAGAGGGTCAGCTGATGGATGAAAACAGGTCACTAACAAATATGAAGCTGGTCATAGTTAAATTGCATTGGTCTATGTATTAAGAGCAGGGAGAAATATCAAATACGTGATCAAGCATAAATTTTAGAAGTTGATTTAAGAGATTATGAAACAACCAATACCAACTCTTGCACCATCACAAGTGGGCACAAATTTTTCAATGATAGGGTCCGTGTTCATATTCCAATAAAAGCCCCTGTTACTATGATTCATATTCACCAAAATTGCAACAAACATATAAAAATAAATAAAAGGGGGCATTATAGGAATCAATAATTTACCTTTATCTTGTCTTAGAATTTATTCGTTACTCTTTATAAATCAGTTAAGACTTAAACTTTGAACTGCAAACAAAGTAAAGAGAAAGTGAGAAACTATTGTACCAACCAATACATGAAACAAATTAAAATGCTTATTTGAATTAGATTACCTCGCTCAATAAACTGAGATTAAGCGGTTCATAGGACCGAGATTTTTGATGTGCCGAATATCAACCCTTGATCATAAAACAGCCAACTCAAGTTGCATCACATGTTTGTATCATATTATAATCATCTTCTACTTCTACAAATTAGAAAATAAATTGATAATTAGTTACATGTTCATTATAGTCAAGTTTGAAAGTGAAAATATTGAGATATTTAAGGAAAAATGATGAGGTTCACTTCATTTGAAATGCGAATTCCTAACAAAATTATTTTTACATTATTTTCATTTGGTAATTTTAGCGAACACTTGGTGTTCATCATGTAACCGAGGACAATATTCACATCATATGCATATCGAATGGTACAAAACATACTAAAGATGCAAATCCTAAAATTGAAAACATCATATCGTTTACTATTAGAAAATATAAAGATACTGGTTTCAAAAGAATTTGTGATGATGATCAAGCGTTAGGGTTTATGATTCACATCGGGTTATGTATGAGTTTTGAAAAGCCAGGTAAGAAGTAGTGAAGGTTTGTGGGGTTTGCACCGAAAATATTGTGGCTTACCATGTAAGCTTTGACTTTTACCTTCTGGTTTCCTTCCAAAAAAATTGTACACATTCAAATGTATTTATTGAAATCCGAAAATAATGTTTTGATTAAAATGTATTTGTAAAAAGACAAGAGTAGACACTCTTAAAAATCAGCATTCACTTTTTAATCGGGCAGAATTGTCCTTTTTAGACTCTGCTTTATTAGAATATATAGATACACGTACAGGTTTTAATATCGTTGGGTCATCTAATAGTACCTTCGGGTATTGTTATTATCCTAGGAAAAGAATTCTGTAAGCAAATATCATATCTATTGTATAAAAATGGGAACCCGGCAGATGCACCACTGCCGCCGCCGCCACCACAACTACCAAACCCTTGAAACAATTTCTTTAGAGACTTTCTGAGCCGATCTGGAGAATGCACCATCTTATAATGCATAAAGCACTTCTATAATTAGTATACTTAATTTTAAGCCTTACAAGTTTAGAAGCTTAAAGTACAACTCATTCAAACACAACTACACAATTAATACCATAAATGAATATAATTAGACATTTACAAGTTTAGAAGCTTAAAGTACACACCATTTTATTTTTGCCAATAAAGTTTAAAATTAATGACTTAAATTGATCATTATGTATATTAAATACAATTAATTAAATAGTCAATAAATACAATTAATACACTTATTAAAACACCCCTTACATAAGAAATACAAATTATCAAGCATATTGTACAACCAACTTAAATACAATTTCTGCATTAAATGTCACTAATACAAATAATAAAGCATATTATACAAATTTTTAAGCCCGAACGGGCAATGGGCTCGAGCCCGAACGGACACGAGCTAAACGAAATTTTGGATATCCGTAAATTTATTGTCAAAAAGAACATAATAAACTAAAATATGTTCACATATTGTACAAACCAAGCAAACTACTAAACAAAAACATAAAATAAATAATAAATAAAATAATACAAACAAAGCAAAATTTCATCAAACTTTTGCCATAAAAAACTAATCAGTAAAGCTATTGCCAAAAAACGTACAAATAAAATAATTTGGTAGGAGAAGCAAAGAAATATTGGTGGAAGATTTGTGAGGGTTGTGCTGTTTGATTCCAAATGAGCTTTCATATATATAAACACGTACAGCTTTTAATATCGTTGGGTCATCTAATAGTACCTTCGGGTATTGTTATTATCCTAGGAAAAGAATTCTGTAAGCAAATATCATATTATTGTATAAATCTATGTTCATTCCAATTATATCAGCTTATTCTTTCAAAAGATCAAAAGAAGAACAGTGAAACCGGATCAACAACAATGAGGAGAGGCTCAAAAGACAAAAACGAGCTATTGGATTTTCAACGCAAATTTTGTATGTAATTTATGCGAGATATTTCTTATTTTCTTTTCACATGAGAGTTACCACGCGTTAGCTACATTTCAGCCTTTGTAGCAATTGTTTTTACTGTAACATACTTATGTTGATTAGTAACTACTTTAAAGAAAAAAAAAATTGTAATTGAATTAAAGATTCGTGTTAAGAAATCAAGACATCTTAACTGTGAAATCATAGATTCATGAGGAAACAAATTTTGATTAAAGGTAGAAGTTGAGATAGAACTTATAGCATCCATCAATAATTCGTGTAAAGTTGGTCTTATTGAGATAAATGTAGTAATTGGCTTTTACTAGGCCACCCTTGAGTGGTTAGTTTTGCTGTCTTTGTGATGCCTATTCTAATAAAGTTGGTCTTATTGAGATAAATGTAGTAATTGCGTTTTACTATGTCTTTTAGGATGAGAGCTACAATATTATAAAGCATTAGCTGCCTTTATAACAAATATTTTTTTGACTGTTTTATATAGATTAGTGGCTGTTTAAAAAGATCGAAATCAGTCATCAAGCGAAAACTGTCAATTAAGTATCATATATTCAAGTCTAAACAATTCATCGCACTTTACATTTTAGTGTAAAAAGTATACATCAAAATGTAAAGTGCGATGAATGCAAACAAAGAGGTATATGTGGATTGTAACATAATGCAGTTTATTGATGCAAACAGGAAAAAAAAAACCAAGAAGATAAACTAACCAATCATTTAGATTTATAAATCAAGACATAATCCCCACTAGCGACTTACTAAAATCTATGCTTTTCTTTGGCAAAGACACTTGTCTAAAGTTTAGTACCAGTCACCACAACATTTTTTTTTCTCAAACAAGTTTTCTTTATCGAGTTGTTATTTGTGATGATGTCATGGATTGAAAACAAGCTATTAGGAAACATAACAATATTGGTTTCGGATTCATCTTCTCCGCCAACAAAGTCTGCTTCATGTAAAACACGGCTTCTGAGGTTGTAAACGTAGAACAAGTCCTTTCCTATATCGGATGGGGTACAATTGATGAATATGTCCCCTTCTTTGTTTAGACAGCCTAAAACCTTTAAGTATCCATAGGGAAAATCATGGCCTTCAAAATTACAGTGTAGCACCCATTCTTTCTTGTGGTCCAATACCCAAACCTCGGTTGTCCTATTACAAAAATATCCAACTTGGCCGTTTAGATTACCCAAGTGGTCGCAAAGACAACTGTTGAATTCCCTTTTGGTAGGATAACTTACTGTTTTTACAGGATTAATAAGCCCAAATTCCTCCTTCTTTACGTCAAACGATACTACATGTCTTTCATCCTTAGTTGGTGAGTCGTGATAACTCGCCAACCAATGCAAACAACCATTAGCGAATATGCCTTCACCGACTATTGGATAAGACGGGACTTGAGGTATTTCTTGCCACGACTTATTTGTGCCTAATACATGCACCATGGTGCATAGTTTCTTAACAGCAGGACGATCACCTCGGAGCAAAACGACACACACCATCTTTATAGTGTTGGTTGAGGAATCGAAACCAATCCCGCATGACTCTTGGATCTGGGAAGCATAAAAAGGAATAGGTAAGGTTGGCAGCTTGTAGCATTGTTTCTTTATAGGATGAATCACAGCCAAAGTGGTTACGACTTCACCATCGTCTTCAGATACATAGATAAGCCCATGGCAAGAACCTAGAAATTCGATATTTGTTATAGAAGATTTGGAGAGCAGTTTCTTGCACATAATTTCAAAATCGGGGACCTTTTTTGGCCTAAAGACAAGAGTATTATTAGTAGTACGAGATTGATCAATTACGTGGAAACAAAGAGAGCGTGGTCGTTTTGGAGGAGGAGGGTTAAGATGGAGCATGATTGGTGTCGGTTCTTCAATAAATCGTTCGCCATGCATGACAGCGAGGTAAAAGTCATTAATGTACTTTCGCCATAGTTTTGATACGCGCTGCAAACGAACCAAAGGTTTTAAGCGAATTCTTGACAAGATGTCGAGCATGATGTTTGAAGGTATATCCTCCATGACGACGTACTCTCCACTCTCCAGGGTTAAACATGAATGTAGGTTAATTATTATATATGATTTGATATTTATAATGGAAGATATCCATTGACTGGAACGATTAATTGTATTAGGAATCTAATAATAAAAAAGGAAACTAATTTGTAAAAAATCGAGATTTACTGGAAAATAAAAAGGAAACATGTATATCGATCTTTTAAGGAAAAAAGGTAAATACTAGAAAAATTATTCTTTCCTCACCAAACAAAAAGTTGCTGTAGAATTATAGCATGCGGTAACGTGACCCCAGGTTAAAACTTAACGCACTGTCACGTCAGCGCCACATCAGCTTTTATCTTTTACCTTAACTCATGACTTTCCACCCCGGTAGCATAACTCACCTTAACTTACCTCCACTTCAATTAGTATTTTCAATTTCAACCCCGTTAGAGGGGGTGGGATGATTTTTTTTTAGCCAACTTCCAAACTTAACGCACGTTAAGGTTTTAACGCACCACACTTAACCTTCTCTTGACTTTCATGCCCGGTAAGATAACTCACCCATTTTTTTTTTTGCAAAGTTAACACTTAACACAGGGGTCACGTTACCTTACCCCCTGCTCTTAGGGTTTTTGTTTACTTGGTTATACAACAAAAATTACATAAACATTAATATAAAATTAATCTAGCTTGTGCACTTTTTTTTAACGGCAATTTTTCATTAAAGAAACTAGCAAGATCTTAGAGGGAAAAAACTAAAAAAAGGATCATAAAACTATTTTTCGGATCAGTGATCCAGTAGATAAAAAGTGGAGTCGACTTTTAAACTTAACTATGCGAATCGGGTTAATCTTTTCTTGGTAGTTTAAGATAACAAGAAATTCAATTTCTAAATCTCCAAATCACCCACAAATAGTTTAGTACATGAATCTACGTTGTCGATAAATTGAATACTTAAGGGAATTGTAATTTTTGGAAGTGATTACAATTCGATGTAATTGTAATCCAAAGAGTTGTAATATGTTGTAATTTTAATTGATAAAATCTATCGATGTGTTTGATTGATTCGTAACGTGTAATATGTTATTCAATTTTTTTATATATAAAATTATGAAATTAATATAATAATAATTACTTTAATATAACAATAAATGATAACAATAATAAAATAATAATAATGCTTATAAGAAAAAAAAATAATAAAATAATAAATGATAATAATAACAATAATAATAATAATAACGCAAAGTACAGCTACCTATATGACACATTTTGATAGTAACATGACTATTGATAATAAAGTGACTTAACCTTAATAGTATTGCAGTAAATTAATTGAGAAAAAAACACATACGATGACTTTTGTTTGTAAGACACTAATTTTATATGTTAATAAACTCAGAAAATGATATGAAAAGATGAGATATGATCAAGGAAAATTATAATTAAAATTATAAGAATGAGCAGGATCCACAACAAAATATGTTAGATGCATCAATGAAAATAAATGCATCTTCCTATTTGAAATATGTGGCTACAATTTATTCTCACTCTTCCCATTTTAATAATTTTTCTCAATAGATCTATACTTATGAAAAGATTTGGAATATAATAATTAATTTGGACTCGAAAAGAAACGAGTCATATTTTGAAAATGGTCCATTTTGGTGTTGAGAATAAAAGACATTTTAATCATAAAAGAAACATATAAACGCAGCGGAAAACATCACCAAACAAGGATCCATATAGCCATATGATCAATCAATAATAAATAACAACAATTATACCTTTGTAGCGTGATCGGTTGAATCGAATGGAGACCTTCACCAACGTACACGAATCACCAATGAAACCCAAGTGATCAAAGGAGATCACCTCTATGTGTTGTCCACACTACACCTCACCGTATACCCCTTGGATGCTAGTCCTTAACCTTGTAACCTTGGAATGGCCTTTGATTAAACAAGAACCAAAGGAATAAATCAAGAAAACCAAAAACCCTAATTAGGGGTGTTTGTTTGTCATACCAATAATGAGAGAGAGGGAGAGAATATTTTGGTTAGTGGTTAATGAGATTAGGAGAAGATTTCTCTAATATCTTTTTCCAAAAAATCAAAACCAATCTCCCCTTTGAACCTCCTTAGTGGCCGACCACTATAGGGCCCAAAATGGGCTTCCCATTTGTTTTTCAAGTCCAATGGATTAAGTACATTACTTAGTCATTAGAAGCCCGATAGTGATCCCAAGTTACTTAAGCTTATTTACATGCGTAAGTACAATAAACACAACATAAAGAGGTACCTAAGTGTATATGTGTGTGACCCCATAGGCTCACATATGTCTAGCCATATAATTATTTATTATGACACGAGCATACTCCAACATCTTGATTCTCCATAACCCAAAATCACCAGTTCCATCGAATTTCTCAATGTCAAACTTGGCTCCCGTCATTCTTTAATCATTTTATTAATTTGCTAAACCTTGTGAAAAACCCTCAGAATCATAAAATAACAAAGTCTCTTGTGCAATACCCTTCAAATTATTTAATCTTTATTGAATAAAATAATACTTACTAATCTTATTATCATTATTCAATAATAATATAATAATATGCAACAAAAAAACCAATCCTTAAATAACTTTGAAGTATGATATTGTTAGACTTTCAAACCAACAACCTACCCACTGATATTCCCCTTCTTCTTCGTCTAAACGCCGACAAGAAAATCCGAGAAACACCAGAAAACTTGTCGATCCAAAAACCAACAAAACCTTAAGTCTTTTACACCTTGTCACAAACCCGGACAATCAAAGACCCAAGAACCCTTTACCGTCGAAACCCACTGCTGCTCCTTGACGTCCACGAACCTGAACGCCAATAACCTTTGTTGTCGATGACCTGGTAGCCCAAACAGAATGTAACCTCCTGTTCCTTCCAGAAAACCGAACACCAAAGAACCCTTCACACGATCGATCCTAGTAGCCAGCGAACCCGCGAACCTGGCTCTGATACCACTTGTTGATATTATCGATCAACAACCCGGTTCTAGTGCGGAATGACAACGATCTTGAAGATAACCACACACCAACAGTTTAAGTATCGACATAAAAGTAGAGAAGCTTTGCACAAGTAAGTACCCTAATCGATTATTAGATTAGTATTGAAAGAATACGTGACTCGACCCCTCCCCCCCTCACCTCCTTTTATGGAGATGAGGGGGAGGACAAAACGACTTGTACAAGGACTCCTAGTCGGCTATTACAATGACACGGGTTGGGCTTAGGACACTAGTGTAACACCCCCAAAATCTGATACAGCGGAAGACTATTCAAGCTTTCGGGGTGCTACGGGGATTGGTATCCAACACAAGTCATAAAAGAACGAGATAAAGTAAACATAAGTGAAACACAACCAAAAGGGGTTTTGAGTTTACATTCATCCCAAATTTATCCAAAGTAAGGCCCAAAAGTAATAAACGTAGGTCCACAAATACATATCAGAGTTTTAGAAAAATATATCCTTAGACCACATTGCCAAGCCAAGCCTCCAATCCAAGCATCCAAAATTATAACTTAATTACCTGAGAAAAACGTGCTAAAAGTCAGCTTTCGCTGGTGAGATCATAGGTTTATATTTATCATTAAATCAAGTGGACATATTCGCAAAACGCTTGCTAGCTAGACTAGGCATCGCGGATAACCTCCGCATCAAAACCCTATAGGGGCACCCTACAGGCAACAAAGTCCCATAGGGCCTATAGGCGACCAATCTCGCAGATAACCTCTGCATCAAAACCCTATAGGGGCACCCTATGGGCCACAAAGTCCCATAGGGCCTATAGGCGACCAATTCTTACGGATAACCTCCGTATTAAAAGATGCTCATTAGATCTTAACTATGTAAAGCTAGACGTATTTAATGCAAATATCCGTGACTCCCAAAAAATATTCCACAATTAGCATTTTATGGAGCACTAAGGTTCGTGTGCCGCGAAACATTAGTAACTCATGTTATTATAAACGTTCGTATAACTATTAGTGATTGCTTGCCGATAAAACCAACAAGTAAATTACATTTGTTATTATTATTCTATAAGAAACCAGTAATATTATTATTTTATTATTTTATTGTTTGTAATGTTATCGCATGGTTTAAACTAAGTTATATTGTTTCGAGTCCAGCGAGTCCATTGACTCGGCTATTTTATGTCCAAGTCTAATAATTTAATATATAAGCATGTTAGGCAACTTGTCGGGAGTCAACGATTGATTAAGTCAACGTGAACCCAACTTTGGCAAAGGTTCACGAAGGTAAACCACTTCAAAATAAACCAATTCGGCCGAAACTAATCTACGGCTGACAATTCTTATACCAAGAATCCGAACCCAACGTTTACCTTACATCCACATTCAATAACAACAATCAGCAACCAAACAACAATAACAGTGGAATGCCGAGACATGTAGGGTTCGCTTTGGTCCTTCCCCGATAACCAAGCTCAAACTTTAAACGACCTCATGGGTCCTTAGCCGTTCCGACAAAACACAAGTTACCCATACCAATACATCTCCAGAAACCCTATCGCTACCCACGGTTCAATACTCCCACCAAGATGAAAATGACAATCCGAAACCACAAACAAATTAAAACAACAATTAAGGGAACTTGAGATCATACCGGATGCTTATGCTCATGGTACACGACTCGACACACACAAGACTCACACGAATGATTACCAAACCAAGTTCCTATTACAATTTTTTAATTATCAAAATTAGATTCGTTATATTGATCCAAAAAACATCAAACCATTTTTAGATATTAAACCCTGAATACTTTAGGTTGTAGTTTGAATCGTACCGAGCAACTCGCGCGGAAGCTCTGCTAACCTACTATTCAAGGTTAAGTCACTAGGGTGCAGAAAAGATGTGGCGACGGTTCCTTGAGGCGGCTGGAGCTAGAAACAGTGTTAGGGTTTCTTTGGAGCGCGTGTAGGTAGATGCCAAAAGAAAACAAGGTAGGTAATGGGTGGTTGTTTCCATGATGGCGGTGGTTTTAGCAGTTGGCGGTGATTTGTGTTATGGTTGGCCGCGGCGGCAGTCAAGGAGGAAGAGGGAGGGAGAAAAGAGATTAATGATGAAGATGAATAAATGATAGTGAGGGAGTGGTTAGGCTAGGGTAAATACCTGAATTTTACAAAATGGTCCCTCACTTTTACATATTTACAAACAGGATGCTAAAACAAGGACTCGCGCGCAAATTTTAATAAGGCTCTCCCGTATAAGTTACTTTTATTCCCGAAAAATACTAAACGTCGCCAACATTGATTTTAATCGCCACCCTTCACTTTAAATACTTTTCCATCAAATTTGATAATAATGA
>LBNU01038903.1:252169-270482 GCA_014162995.1 Artemisia annua
ACCCTATAGGTGCACACTATAGTCAAATCAAACAATCGTTGCGTTAAGGATACGACATACCCACATGCGTAAGCGATACGACATGCTTCAACTACTAGATTATCTACGGCTCTGTTGGTACAACTTACCTATTCTATGACTAGCCTCGCTCTCTACCCTACCTATTCTATAAGCATAGCAATTTTGAAACAAAAGCGATATTAGTCCACATTAAACAGATTTGACACGTTTCTCACCCAAGTATTAAAAACCAAAGTTCAAGAGCTAAAAGTGGGCTATGGACTTTTAAATGCGTTTATAAATTAAAACGTAATCGTTTTTCTTTAAATCCCGACCTTCGCTTCCCGAGCTCATATTTATTATCAAAAGTTCTCAACACGCGTTCGCATACGTGCCATCATTTTTAAAACCGTCTTATCACGAAATTATATTATAAATACGTCCGTTTAATATATCAACGCGACCATTAATCAAAATTTCCAATTTTATTAGGCTATCCTAGTGCCAGAGTCGAAGTAGTGCCCAACTTAATGCCATAGAAATAGTCCAACGACAAATATTCCACATAAATAATCAACGATACGCGTCACATTCAACATAATCAATCACCAATTCCCATAATTTCTGAAAACCGTTTCACTAAAATTAACGATTCATTTTAAATAATAAGACGACTTTCAAATCCGGTTTTCAAATTTACCAGTTGTCACAACAAGCCAACCAACCCGACTCCTACTTGACTAATAATAACAAGCTGAAACTTAACACCCTAGACGTAACCATAAGCTAATATAGAGACTAATCTTATAATATGTTGGGAAATTGGTGAAAAATGTACGAAATTATATAATTAACCTTTGAAAAAAAATAAGTATTTTTTTTCTTTCTTTTAAATGTCTAGTTTTAAAATTACGAGTATTAATTAATACTAAATTAAGTTTCATAATAGTATAGATCGATGAAATTGCTTGATCATTGAGAAAAAGAGTGAGAACCTAAAATATCATATTAAAGGGGTGTTTGGCTAAGGTTATATAATTGACTTATGAGCTTTTATGGCTCAAGCAAGCTCAAATCAAGTGTTTGACTAAGCTTATATGAGTTCTTTATGAGCTTATATAAAAGATATTGATATGCCTAAGAAATGTGGGCTTTCAAGCGTCTTGAGCTTATATAACATGCTCAATTGTAAATTATCATTTTACCCTCATTAATATTTGGTAAGGTTCAGCGGCAAGTACCCTAAAATAAATGTTAACGACATCAAAAGGCAAAAGTGATAGCTAGTTGTAAACCGTTCGGGCGCGAGCCCGTTGGCCCATGCTTGTTCGGGCTCGAGCCGCCCGCGCCTGTTCAGGCTCGAGTCCATTTGGCCCGTTGCCGTTCGGACTTGAATATTTGTATAATATGCTCTATTATTTGTATTAGTGACATTTAATGCAAGAATTGTGTTTAAGTTGGTTGTATAATATGCTTAATAAATTGTATTTCTTATGTAAGGGGTGTTTTAGTAACTGCATTAAATATATTTGTTAACCGGTTAATTAATGTTAGTAAATGTGTTTTAATTAGTTGTACTTTTAGTTTAAGAATTTGTAATGTTGAATTTTAATTATTTCTATTTAAAGATTGTATTTAATGTTAGAAAATGTGTTTTAATTAGTTGTATTTTAAGCTTAAGAACTTGTAATTGCATTTAATGTTAGAACATATGTTTTAATTAGTTGTACTTATAGATTAAGAACTTGTAATGCTTAATTTTATGTATTTCTTCTTTTAGAAGGCCTAAATGCTTTATAAGATAGTATGATAAATATGGCGTCATGATCGTCGTTTTTATTTTGCTCAAAATTTCTCTTTATAATGTTTGATCGTTGTGTAACGGTCATAAAACAAAAGTTTCTCTATATAATGCATGACATTATGTAACGGTCATAAAACCATTTTCCTCTATATAATTCATGACTGTTGTGTAACGGAAATAAAACCAAAATTTTCTTTATAATATCCGACCGTTGAACGGTCATAAAACATAAATTTCTCTATATAATGACTTTCAATGAGTGATTCTTTCTCGCTCACATTTGTTTTATCTCCCTACACATTATCTCAAGCTCACACCATATACTTTTGTCTTTTACATGGTCTTTCTTTCTATTTGTTGATGTTGTATCTTCTCAACAAAAAGCTGAGATCATTATGCACACTATTTATCTTCAGTTCAAGCTTTACATTTTTATTCCAAATAATATCCGGAAACACAAATCTTTCTTAAGAAAGATTATACATTCTCGGCTCAAAAAGTCTCTAAAGAAGTTGATGAAACATTCATTTTCCAAGTTATTTGGAAAACAATTAGGTGGCCGGGACGATCATATCTTGAAAAAAGGTATTCTTAACGAATTTCCCACTCGTGATGCTTGGCGTGAATATGCTTTAAGAAAGGTACTCTTCCTAGCTAGTTTTAGCACGTTCCAAGCTCATTTAATGATTTTGATTTATTATTCGTAAAACTTTTGCTGATTTGGAGTTTTTCAATGTGCTTTCCAGGTTCAGAAATTGAAGGAAGAATACTTCAACGAACTTCTTAATATTCATCAAAATACCATACAATCCCGCATTAAGGTCCAACTTAATAACACCAAATTTCAAACACTAGCTATTTCTTCATTTATTATGGTGTTATCATTTTTCCTTGTAGGCAACAACTTTTGAAAAAGTAGATAATTACGAAAAAGTCAGAATGTTTTTAGAATCCATGATGATGTTTCATGAACATCTCTTCGGTTAATGAACTTCCCAGAGATGATCACATAAAAAGTCAGATTGTTTTGGTTTAATGGGTTTATTTATAACATGTTATTATGTTGTGTAGCAAGAAATAAATGGGTTTTATTTATAGCATGTCGTGGTCACCATTCATTTTCCATTACTAGAGGTTTGAAATTTGAAAGTAAAGCTTTTCTAGATACACTTAACCATGAAAACATATCTGTATTCAGATGACATATCACTACAACAAAATGAAGCTATAGCAGCATTTTACAAGCAACACTTTTGGAAATTGTTGCCTTTTATACTTCAATATTAATAAAGCAACATTTTACTATATAAGTGTTGCATTTAAGGATCTAATGCAACATTATTTTAGGAGTGTCGCATTTGTTAGGGGAAAAAACTACACTTTATATAAGCGTTGCACTTTTCAAAGGAAAATTACAACACTTTTGTCCAAAATGGTGCAAATCTTATTCAATTATGCAACATTTCAAAAGTGTTGCACAACATTTTGAAAAGTGTTGCGTTCGCATATGAATTAGATCAAGGGCACTTAGGTTTTTTAAAGATAATATTCAAGAGATTCTACTTATCATACTATAGATTAAAATCACTCCATTGTTTCTACTTATCCAACAACAAACAATAACCACATTTCCCTCATCAAAGTAGCAAAAAACCATGATCTTTTCAGAGCCAAAACAAACAAAAGGGAACATTTCCATCAGCAACAAAATAGCAGCAACTATAACAATCACCACCCTTATTTCTCCATATAAACTTGCACAGCTTCAGAATTTCAATCCATCCAGATAACCATTTAAACTAGCAAAGAACCATCTTCATACATTAGTAAACTATTGAGCCAAGGCCCAAATGAAATAGCAGATCCATCATACCAGCTCTCCACGACATTTCCCAAACGCCCCTTATGCACCATACTATCCAAACAATCGTATCCCAAACACCCCTTATGCATCAGAATACCATCCAAAGCATGAATGAGCACTGAGGAATACATAGACTCAACCAAACAAACCTGGACCAAGGGAAAAAATTGAAACTTTCACCACAATAGACATGGATTCATAGGACACCAATAATCTTCATGCACCATCAATTATATTAGGTGTTACAAAGAAAAGCATGTTGATGCTTATATGTTTAACACAATCACCATCAGGTTGTGCCCAAAATTTTGGCATTGATGTTTGTCATCTAACTCTTTTTGCGTCCAGTCACTTGTACTACAAAGAAAAGCTTGGGATCAATAAATCTTCTGAACTAGTAAGGATTATATTGAACCATAAACACACCACATACATAATCACAATATACCTTCGCCGTCATCAGATTGGTTTAAGCCCAACTCAAGTACATCTTCAGCTTGTTTGATATCGTTGAAGATTGTAATGCTATCCATCCTTGATGACGTTACCAAATTATAGCTGAAAATAAAGAAACTGTTAAACTTGCATAAAGAAACTATTAATCTTTGCATCTTTTAATCTCTAGGTCAATAGTTGTCTCGGATTATCAGCAATGTAATTACAATACGATCACCCTTGGAAACAAAAATTGGTCATTTCAGAGTAGAACTTTATAGCACCACAATGAGGACAATCAGTAGTTGAGGGGAGTGTGTCAGCTATTTGTGGGACAGAACACAAAGTGTCTCTCCCTGGCCAAGTAGCATAGGCAACTACTCAAGATAGCCATTATTTATAAGAACTATTTTGTCACAGGGAATGAGTTTAGTGATACCAACTTGGTACGATAATGAAATTTTTAGGTTCCCTCTTTTGGTTTTTCCATCTTAAGAGATTCTATTTTCTATTCTTTTTGGTTCATTTAGTTAATTCCTATACCGATAGCAGACTGGTTGTTTGTAGTGCTTCAAACTGTTTGGATACGGCCATTTTGTATAAGTAAAGGGTCACGAGATGGAACCGATGTGTGAATGTTTTTCCTAACACAAGCATGGTGAATTTTCAACCCTTTTTCTTTTCTTTCAACCCTTTTTCTTTTCTCTTTCCATCTTTTTTTATTGAAGCAATTAGAGAAGTAACAGGTCTAACCAATATAGAAATAAGAGCATATACCCATTTTTATATGAGAGCAGAACCAATTAGCACATAAGATTAGGTTTCTGAGTAGATAATGGACCCAGGTGAGACAATATTAGTGGTTAATTAGTTATGTTTGATTAGTTCATTAAGGTAGCTACAATAATATTTGAGTGAAGACTTGTCCCCAAAACACATAACAAGAAAACACACAACATGCCCAAATTTAAGAAAACAACAAAGCATCTGAGCCAAACAAAACTGATATTAAGGAAAGCCTAAAAGATCATGTTACCTTCTTCAGCCTTAAAAAAACTGGTGTGTGGAATGGATTGTTATTGGTGATGAGTGATGACTATAAGCCAAGATAGAAAAACCTAGGGCAAATGACAATGCTATAGAGACCTTTCAAATTTCTACACTAATAAAAGCTTGCATGTTTAAATATACAATATAGTCATGAGTAACATATATTTAGTCATGAGTTTTCTGCAAATAATGTAAATGGATAAAACGTAGCTTTGGTTATGTCACCCTTCCTTATACAAAGTTCCATTAGAAACTCTTACCAGAAGTGTTTACATAATTTTAGTACTTATGATGATTGGTGAGGTATTCTTATTGTTCATACAAACTCTGTTATTGTCCAACTTTCTACATATTATTATTTATTAAGATTACAAAATCGAAAACAAATGCAGAAAAATATTTGCATAGTAACATTCAAAATAAAGCACAGACAAAAAGCGAAAGGGCTTGAATCTAAATTTTGTCTTAGTTTGTCCACTAACCTTGTTGCAAATAATTTTTCTTTTCAAAGCCTTACCCGTATAATAAACATTCATTAGTTCCTAATTACTCAAGAATATAGATTAACATCAAGTTTGCACATGTAACCAAAAATTTCAACGACAGTAGTGGTGTATGGGTTAACCATAAACAAAGCATATTTACCCTTCTTCAGTCTATATATGGTTTCACATGACTGAGTGGAATGATCCTATCAACATCGATAACACAACACTAATACTAATAATTACGATTTCAAATAGCAACAACCTAATAATTAGTTTTATAACGCACTTAAAGCCACCTGCCACCCTGAAAGAAAAGTATGCTTATATTTTCAATAACGAATGAGATATGAAGTGATTGACTAAATGTTAAATATGATGACATTAGCTACAGTTCTTACCTTTGAAGCAAAAAGATTATAGTTTTAATGTAGTAAACTTAAGCAAATACATCTAATAATTCAATGAGTATGAAAGACTAATGGGTGTTCAATGTTATTTAGCAAGGAAACTAAAATAGGTATATTAACTTGGATTTCTATATCAATATTAGTACAGACAATTTTGTAGTGGTAAATTAATATGAATTCACATAGCTATATAAATTAACCATATTGGTGATCAAACAGTAAATGTGTCATTAGACTTGGTCAAATGATATAAACTCTAACAAATGGTCATCTAATTTAGTTCTTCATCTTCTCAAATAACACAAAGGGAACCAACAAACAGAGGCTACATATCATCGTTTATTTTGTTACATGAATTAAGACGAAATCATTCCCCAATATTCATTTAATATATGTATAAAAACGCAGACATAAACACATATAACGAAATGTATTGCTAATTTCATTTAGACATTTCAACAAACACGTGGCATTCACAACTTGCAAATGTGTAACAAATGTAAGTAGGAAACAAAGACAACCAATAAATGAAGTTTAGTATGCAACGAACAGTGAATGGAGATATATATATACCCTCTTTTGTTAGTAGGTGACTTCCTTGTTGCCAGTTAGTCCACTCAAAATTTGACCAGGTGTATATTGAGAAGAAGTCTACTACACCACCCAAAATCATCAAATTGTAAGTGATGGCAGTGGTGACGGAGTCAAAAGAGTGGTGGTGGGTTATCTTGGTTTGGACGGCTGAGAATGGAGTTGTACAAACGTGGTGTCTAACTGCCAACTATGGGTGACTAGAGAGGGACCCGCTTTTACACAAACCAATAAACAATTGACACATTAATTTAGGCATACAATTAGTCATATTTTTAGGCATCCAAATCATTTCTCATTTGAAAATTTGTGTTTAAAGTTTTATGACAGTTGATAATATCAGAAAAAAACGTATATATTAACTAATTCTTCCGTCTCAAAATTATTGTCTTATTTTGACTTTTTCAGTCTTTACTTTTCAATTTTAATCTTAAGTATTTTTGTTTATATTACATAATACTTGATACAAAATATATGAATGTATTGAGATTTAAATATATTTTCATTGGTATAATTTTTATCAAAAAATGTATAATACAAAAAGAAATATTTATAGTGAAAGTTGAAAAAGAAATACCAAAAAAATCAAAAAGGACAATAATTTTATGACAGAAGGAGTACAATTTTTGTGTAGTCAATTGGCTATAAGAGCATAAGGTGCAATGGCGATTTAGAGCTCGCCACTCCTATGTGGCATATTCGTCGTGCCCGCCGAACGTCGCCACCACACCGCCCCCCCCTCGCCACCGTTCGCCACTGGGTGGTTCGTCGGGGCAGTGACGAGGGTAAAAATCTGACGAAAAGCTGCAAAAGTAAGTTGGGATTTAATTTATGAACGTTTTTTTTGTACCGTTTGTATTTGAACGTTTTTTTTTGTACCGTTTTTTTTTCCTTCCTTTCAAGCCCTTATAAATACCCAAACACATTTATCTTATTTCACAACTTTTAACTCAAAATATTATACATATCAAAAGCAAAAAATATGAGTGACGACGACCAATTAAGTCTTGACTCAGCGTGTTCAAGTATTAGTGACTTTGAAGATATACTCGACATAGAGATGATCATCCAAGAATTTGAGAACGAGCAAAGGCTGCTAAACCAACAAGCTGGTCCTTCACAACGCCGAAGATACATCCAGCGTGAACGTGAAATTGCGGAGGAACGTCTACGGTCTGATTATTTTCGTGACAATCCAAAATATACGGATGAGAATTTTCTTCGCCATTACCATATGAGCCGTAGACTATTTCTAGAAATAGTCCAAGGTATTGAAACATATATTCAAAATAATCATCCTCTTCCTGCGCATTTTGATTTTTTTAGACAACGACCCGATGGTTCGGGTTTAATGAGTTTTAGTGCTTATGAAATGCACATGTGCCCTACGCCAATTGGCGTACGGGATAACACCGGATGCATTAGATGAGTATTTACAAATAGGTGAACATTGTGCACGGGATTCTCTAGATTTTTTTACTATGTGCATAATTCACTTGTATTCAAAAGAGTTTTTAAGAAAACCCACCGAAGAAGACATACACAGATTATACACCGCACATAACATGGTTCATAGGATACTGGGGATGTTGGGAAGTATCGATTGTATGCACTGGGAACGGAAAAATTGTCTGAAAGAATGGCAAGGGCAATTTCATAGAGGTGATAAAAAATATCCAACTATTATGCTTGAAGTCGTTGCTTCATATGATCTGTGGATTTGGCATGCGTTTTTTGGTGTTGCAGGTGCGAATAACGATCTAAACGTGTTGTATAATTCACCGTTATTCGNCACCGCACATAACATGGTTCATAGGATACTGGGGATGTTGGGAAGTATCGATTGTATGCACTGGGAACGGAAAAATTGTCTGAAAGAATGGCAAGGGCAATTTCATAGAGGTGATAAAAAATATCCAACTATTATGCTTGAAGTCGTTGCTTCATATGATCTGTGGATTTGGCATGCGTTTTTTGGTGTTGCAGGTGCGAATAACGATCTAAACGTGTTGTATAATTCACCGTTATTCGACGACCTGCTTGATGATATTGGCCCTCAAGTTCCGTTTGAAGTATATGGAAGAAAATTTAAGCATGGGTATTATCTAGCAGATGGAATTTACCCACAGTGGGCATCGTTTGCCAAATCCTTTACTATTGCAAACAACCCAAAAAACGCCGCATGGAAAGCAAAGCAAGAAGGTGCTCGAAAAGATATCGAAAGAGCTTTTGGTGTCCTCCAAGGTCATTGGCATATTATTGCCCAACCGGCGCGTGCGTGGACTGTGGCCAAGTTACGGAGAATCATGTACGCGTGCATTATAATGCATAACATGATTTTGAAAGACCAAAAATATGCTATAGCCGAAGCTGCTGAAATTTATATTCCTCCGACACCAAATCTACAAAGGACATGGATTGACCGTTGCGCAACGCATAGAAGAAAACAAAAAGAACTACAAGATAAAGACGCACACAAAAGGCTTCAACGATGTCTAATCGAGCATGTTTGGCAACAACACCAATGGGAAGAAATTCAACGTAACAGGAATCTTTAGTNGAATCATGTACGCGTGCATTATAATGCATAACATGATTTTGAAAGACCAAAAATATGCTATAGCCGAAGCTGCTGAAATTTATATTCCTCCGACACCAAATCTACAAAGGACATGGATTGACCGTTGCGCAACGCATAGAAGAAAACAAAAAGAACTACAAGATAAAGACGCACACAAAAGGCTTCAACGATGTCTAATCGAGCATGTTTGGCAACAACACCAATGGGAAGAAATTCAACGTAACAGGAATCTTTAGTTTCGTATGTTTTTTTAGTAACGTATTTTTTTTTTCGTATCGTATGTTTTTTTTCCGAAGTAACTCACATCAACTAGCACTAGTTTGACGTGAACCTTTAGGAGTAATTCAGTGCTTTCTTTAGGCTCCTGGCTGCTCGTTTACAACCCATATGATATTCATATTTTGGTGTTCCGAGGACAAATAGGTTCACCATTATTTGATAACCTTCTTGCCGATATACTTAGATCTAACGATGCGAGACATAACGAAGAAAAACATACAACGTCAGGACGGGAAAGCTATCGACGACCTTCGACACAATATCGTTGAGCATTTATGAAATTTTGATAAATAAATTGTATTTTTTTTTAAAACGTATCATTATTTTTAATATATCATTAATATTTATTTTTATACTTTTTTTTAATGTATATTGAAATTTTAATTTTAGTTAAATGTGTTATTTTATTCAAAAGAATAAAAATAAAATAAAAACAGTGGCGGTATTTTACCTACAACCTTGTAAAGGTGAGAATCGGTCTAAAATCGGACCGGACCGAGACTGAATTCGACCAAAACCTTAGACCAAGGACCGGACCGATCCGGGTTTGATCCAGTCCTTCAGTCGGTCCGGTCCGAGAAGGCATAATAGTCGATTTTTACATAAGATCGGACCGAACCAGACCGAATCAACCCAGCCTTAAATAAGGAAAATGTTGGGACCCAGACCGGACCGATGGTCGTGCAATTCGGTCGATTTTCGGTCGATTTTCTCGGTCTCGGTCCATCTTAGGTATGCGATGCTAAGCACTACAGCCCCACATGAGGGGCACCGCACCAAAAGGTACCTAGTCTAAACATGTTAAACACAAAAAGAAAATAACCATACTCATCAAAACTCATCAATGCGACTAAAAGAACTGCCCTTATACTAAGTCACCAAACTGGTTCATTCCATCCATCATGAAAACTGTAAATAAGAAACTACCCATTTGTTCCTCCACACGCACTCTATTTCCATCGCCTAACTTTTTAATCGAGACACTCTCTGGAACAAGCATCGTCTTTGTCGGCATCACAGGTTAAATCGTAAAACTTCTCTATTATGCTTAATTTATCAATTTGGGCAAAATGGAATTTAATTTATCATTTTGGTCTAATTGTAGCCCTTTATGTAGTTTTTCATAAATATTACGGCAGTTTGATTTAGGCAATTCATGTGCTTGTTTTACAATTGCTAGCTTCACCATCCTCCTCCGAGTAAGTGTGAACAAAATTACTCCTGATATAAGCTCCTGTTAATCCATTTTCCTAATTTTGTCTTTGATTTGTTAATTCGGTTTTTTTTCACCTCAATATTTGACATAACAACCGGAAATATAACATTAGAAGATTTTTTAATATATTTTTCCCAACATAATCATGTTCTTTAGCGGAAAGTCGGGCTTTATAACCAGGTATAGAGCCCGTTTCTAAAACAGGGCTCTATTTGTGTTTAACAGAGTCCCCACCCTTTACGACGCGTCTGAAAAATCAGGTTTTTTATGACCTTTTTCAACATGGCTCTGTGACCTTTTTGTAGTAGTGAGCTGATAAGGAAGGTCGATGGCGATGAGGCATCAAATCTGGTCCAAGGGAGAATATGGGCTACTAGAAGCTGAAAATACTCAGGTTGGCTTGAATTCAAAGATCAGAAAGGATCATCATGAAATAAATAAGCTTGAACTAGATGCAAGGTGCAAAGAAGTTGACAATAAGCGAGACAAGTTAATTGAAAATGGTAAGCAAAAGCATATAGAAAAATATGGAGGTGCCCGACTATTAGCATGAGTTATTATCGAAGTGTTGTAGAAGGTATGAATTCGTAATTCATATTCTATTTGATACTACATGCTGCAATAGTAGATGTGACTTTCGTATGTAGTGCTAGTTTGACCATGAGGATTATATATCTCTTGAAATTAGTCGCGTATTAATTTTGTAAGCATTAGAGGATATGAAATGGTTATATTGTCATAAAAGATAACTATTTCACCACGCCCCATCCCTGTAAGGACCTAAAATTGCATGTCAGCTATAAGGTTTACTGGTTTATTTTTGTATTGATTGAGTTTTTCAAAACTTGAATAATATTGTACAGATTTATAAGTTTTGTTCTCTCTCTCTCTCTCTCTCTCTCTCTCTCTCTCTCTCTCTCTCTCTCTCTTTTTTTTAATAAATAATTAAATATACACGGTAACTATTTAACTAATGGTAGCATCCTTTTTATTCTAAGATGTGAAGAAAAAGACTAATCTTATATCGTTTTCATGTATAGCAGGCTACATTGCTTTGGCTTTACCAACAACAAGTTGTACGTGGAGAGCTGCAAAGAAGATGTCAAGATTTCTAGGATTTGATTAGATAACTTTTTTTTCTACCAGTTAATGTATGTTAGCTGTTTACATTAAACAAATTGGTCAATGTACAAAATATCATATTTTGTATTGTATTTAATTATTTCTATTATTGAATGGAAATATCAATTTGTATATTAGATTCCTGAAAAACTGTGTATTATACACATTCAACATTTGTGTTGCATGAAATAAAAGTGCTACAAATCATTAGAAAAAGTGTTGCACTAATATGTTAAAACACCATAAAGTGTTACACTTGATACATTAAAGTGTTGTATGGTCAGTGGTTCTAGATGAATAAGTGTTGCACATCAACGCGGTAAGTGTTGTTTTTGAATCTAAAAGCGTGGCATTTGTTCGTAATGAATGTTGCATTTGAGCGTATAAGTGTTGTACTTGAGTGTAAAAAGTGTTGCATTTATTATAAAAGGTGTTGCAAATTGAAATATCGCAATTGCTAAACATGGGCAACACTTTCAATAAATGTTGCATAATCCAATATAAGTGTTGCATATACCTAAGGCGACGTTACATAACGTAGCACTTAGTAAAGTGTCGCATAATGCATAATGCAACATTTTAAAGGCATAATACAACACTTTATTGGTGTTGCTTTAACATCATTTTGTTGTAGTGTATGTTTACTTTATGTAAATTGCGAGTATGTTTACTTTATGTAAATTGCGAGTATCCTTTGAACTAGATTGCGAGTATGGCCCATGTTAAAATTTGCGAGTAAAGTCTTTAGCTTTTATTTGCGAGTAAGCTGTGATCCCATATTTGCGAGTAAGCAAATATTAAACCTTGCGAGTAAGTCTTGGCAAGGATGATTGCGAGTATGATATTAGCAAGGATTGCGAGTATGATTCATGTACAAGCATAGCGAGTATCATCAAACAAAACAAATCTTTGCGAGTATATTGTCCAAGTTATGCGAGTATGGGTCTTTTATTAGTCATTGCGAGTATGAGTTGTGATTACATGCGAGTATGAAACTTCTTCAAGGTCTTGCGAGTATGGTCCAAACTTGTAATTGCTAGTTTAGTCGTTGTCTATTAAACTTTTGTGTCGAGTCGTTTGTTAGTCCAAGTTTTCTTTCGAGTCGTGTTTCATTTTCTATTCTTCATTTATTATTTTTCTTTTACAAGTCGAGTTAGACTTAATTTACTTCATCGTAATTCGAGTGAAGTTTTCTTATTATATTGTAAACGTTACTCCGCCGAAATTTTCTAAAAATCTTTTAACTTAGTTTATTTTACTTTTGTTGATTAAATTTAAAAAAGGCCAAAAACATTTTATTTTCTTATTTCATTTTCAATCTTTTTATTTTATTTACTTTTACTTTATTTTTCTTTTTTATTTCTTTTATCTTTACTTAATCATTTTAGTTTATTAAAAATACAAAAGCCAAAAAAATATTTTTCATTTCTTTTGTTTGTAATCTTTTTACGATTAATGTTTTCTTTCGTGCTTGATTCTATTTCTTTTAAATGCGCTCTCATTAATGTTTAAGCTTTAAATAAAGTTTCGTAGTGTAACTAAAACACAAATCATCTTTGTGGAAAACTAGAAGGGGGGTTGAATAGTTTACCTCTTTTTATCGTTAATTATCTTGTTAAAATCTTATTGAAACTTTCGTGTAAACAAGATTTAGATTTGACGTTATATCAAAGACAATATGAATGTAAGTATGCAAAAGATAAAGGAAGGAACAATCAAACCACAACACGATAGTTTATCGTGGTNTGTATCAGCTAATAGTACCTATGGTGACGCAGGTACCTACACTTATACTCAACCGAGTCTTCAACCAACAAGGGAAGACTTACATTGGGTCATTTGTAGATAGATTTAATGTTGTGACAAAGGCTTTGGACAAAATGGCTGATGAGTTCACTGGAATACCTCCACCTGCGTTGTTGAAGAATATACTAATTTGCTACCTTTGACTCAGTGAGCTCTCGAGGACTCGAGGTTATGCCGGTAAACGTTAGCACAGATCTATAAATTTATTTTTATAATATATACAGTAGCTTTTAAAACCTTCGTTGTAAAAATGCAGGTGCTGTGATGCATTGAAGAGATGCTACCCTCTGCAGTTAAATCTTTGATAGTCTTGTAGAGGTTTATACAGACCTAGTTTCACAGCCCTAAAGGTTGAGTAATGAAACATTGACCCGAAAACACTCAGATGTTCTCATTCAAGAAAAGAATTTTATCAAGCAGAAATCCGCTATTGTATGCAACTATGTTCTATCAGAAGATCAGAAGAAGTATTATGAAACGGATCAACAACAATGTGATGGACAGGCTCGAGAGTATATAAGAAAAGAACTATTTGATTTTTATGCTAAAGTTTATGGTTAATTAGTATCTATCTAATCGTAAGGTTAGCATAACATAGCAAGTTAATAACACGTTACGAATTAGTTCAGAGTCTATGGTGATGCCCTTTGTAATAAAGTTGGTCTTATTGTGATAAAAATTATAAAATGATATTAGTACCCAAACATACCCAAGTACTTAGTACACTGGAAGCGACAATTACCTCATGATCATGAACTCACGATAAATTGATCAACTCAAAACAAATTGTTCAATGCAAACTTATAAGAGTATACTAAACATGCTTATGCCCTACATGCATCTACGCAATTATCTTCGCTTTGACGATTACTAATTGGATCGATCTGTGGATTTTGGTGAGACAATACTTTCTACATAGCCAGATATAATCCCCCATTCTTTTAGATTGGATATGACGTCAATTATTTTGCAGAATGTTTGTTCTTCAAGGTCATATGTCAATACTTGATCACGGGTTACACCCAAAAGTTTTCCGTCTTCATAAAATATGAGTGGCTTAACCTTAGGAATGTTATCGAATCCACGGATTATAATCTTTGTCCAAGATTCCTTGACGCCATACTCATTCATCAACCAAACTTCACCTTTCACATCATGGAATATGGCAAGCTTTTCACCAAACTCCACAAGTTTGCAATCAAGATCATACCAGAAACTAATTGTATCATCTGCCACAAAACGTGGAAACAAGTCATCGGATGGTGAGGTGAATTTCTCATCCACAAAACTAAAAGCAACAACTACTGGTATATGATGAGAATCCTTCTTAGCAATCCAATGAGTACATCCATTAACATTAACACCTGAAGACCGAGCTCCATAATAATGATCATAAGGCGAATTACTCAACTTCCTCCAAGTACCGCTTATATGGTTATAAACCTGCACATACATTTCATCACGTGGAACAGTACACTCACATTTTATATGATCTTAGGAGATGGTGACAACCTTGTAATCATCTGTCTCAGAATCATAACCGAATCCAATCATAAAAAAACTTAGAACGGTAAACAAACTTATGCCCGACAATTTTACGAACCCATGAATAATGTCTTTTGTATAAAAAACATACATCAAAATGTAAACTGCGATGAATGCAAACAAAAAATACCTGTGGATTTTAACAGAATGCAGTGTATGATGCAAACAAAAAAAGAAAGAAATAAGAAGATAAACTAACCAATCATTTAAGTTTATAAATCAAGACATAATCCTCACTAGGGACTTGTTAAACTCTATGCTTTTCTTTGCCAGTCACCAGTCACCACAACATGTTTTTCTCAAACAAGTTTTCTTTATCAAATTATTATTTGTGATCCTGTCATGGATTGAAAACAAGCTATTAGGAAACATAACAATATTGGTTCCGAGTTCATCTTCTCTGCCAACAATTTCCACTTTATGTAAAACGCGAGTTCTGAGGTTGTAAATGCAGAACAAGTCTTTTCCATAGTACCACACATAATATTGGATTTTTCACAGGTTCATGGCCAACATGAGAGTTTTGATTGATGTGTTTGTGATTCGACATAATGAGTGCAAAGAATGAACGTAACAGTGTTTGGTATAAACAAAATAAAATAGAATATGGACAAGGTTAATAATACTGCAATTGATTAATAATGAAAANTGGAATATGGCAAGCTTTTCACCAAACTCCACAAGTTTGCAATCAAGATCATACCAGAAACTAATTGTATCATCTGCCACAAAACGTGGAAACAAGTCATCGGATGGTGAGGTGAATTTCTCATCCGCAAAACCAAAAGCAACAACTACTGGTATATGATGAGAATCCTTCTTAGCAATCCAATGAGTACATCCATTAACATTAACACCTGAAGACCGAGCTCCATAATAATGATCATAAGGCGAATAACTCAACTTCCTCCAAGTACCGCTTCTATGGTTATAAACCTGCACATACATTTCATCACGTGGAACAGTACACTCACATTTTATATGATCTTAGGAGATGGTGACAACCTTGTAATCATCTGTCTCAGAATCATAACCAAATCCAATCATAAAAAAACTTAGAACGGTAAACAAACTTATGCCCGACAATTTTACGAACCCATGAATAATAAGACGACTTTCAAATCCGGTTTTCAAATTTACCAGTTGTCACATCCTCCCAGCCTCAGAAGAAACCCGTCCTGGGTTTCACTTAAACTTACCCATCAAGATCGAATAGAGATAAAATGGATTCACTGAATTTCATCCTCACATTCACCACGTGAATGGAGGGCTATCTCAGAATTTCCAGCAAACTTAATGACAACGATACGACTTGGCTTAGATGCCAGATTTTTCACGAATAGGAATTCGACGAGCTCCTCAATGGAGTTTGACGTCCATCATCATGGAACAGAAAATTTTCGGATTCGCAGTGGCAATCTCTGCAGAAAGCGTCTTTCCCGATTATTCTTCACGACTCTTGCGGACTTTGCCAAGTCCTGATGCAAGAACGAGTGTCACAAATTCAAATTCCAACGAGAATTCTTAAGCGAAACAGAATAGCAGAGATTAAATTTCTCACGTTTACTCAACGTATTCCACCATCTCCAGGTGATACCTTAATAATCTTCTTCCCCTACCTTTGGGATCTTAATATTCATTCCAACAGTCTCATGAACGAAAGTCAATGTGGCGAACTCACTGTCTCCAATTCCGGTTCAGCGAGAGTTATGTCGACACATTCGACCATAACGAGTCCTGAACGGTATAATCTTGTCGCCAGGTTGTTTTCATCAACTTAGGAAAGTTTGGGGAGAGTCGGATGTCTCTCCCAGCCTCTTCTCAATGTTACAACATTAGCTCGAAGCTTCATCTTTGACATACAACGTTTCTCTTACTTTGACCATTGGTTTGGGGAGGTTATGTATCGTTCCTATTACGACTCGTCCCCAAGGTCATCTGTAGAGATTTCCAGAAACCCAGCATATTAATCGCAGTCCACTATCGAGTAACCTATTTCGATGGAATAAGCCTTCCCCATCTTCGAGCAAAATCACCGAAACCTTAAACTACGCAACAACTTGATTTTAACTTAATCTCGCAACTCATCAAACAAGAACTGTCACGAGATTAGACTGTGTATCAAGTTGTTGAGAAAAAGAATTTAACGTCTTTGATGATTTGGCTCAATTTAGGAATTGCTCAAAACAACCGAATAGGTACCTACAACTAAAAGTCAGTGTTCATCAGGCGGTTTTAATGTGCGTACTTCTTGCTCGACTAACAGTGTCGGCAATAACGTCTTCTTCTTCCCAGATAATAGCAAATTTGCAGTCATATTCACCAGGTAGTTCTACCTAGCGAGTCTACCTTAACGGTCCGCTCTTTCTGATCTAGAACATATCGTAACCCATATGGTTAGTGTATACCATACACTTCGCGCGCCACAGGTGTTGTTTTCCCCGGATTCTGAGTGCAATTACAACTGCATCCGGTGTTAACTCAGGAGTGGTGTAGCTCTTCTCGCATGTCTCGAATTGACGAGAGGCGCGGGCTACTTTCTTCTTCATCCATATCTAAACATTTCACCAATCTCTTATACGATGTAACACCATACGCAATAACACCTATGCTATCTTCTAATACGGCTAGGTTAGGTGTACTATACCGCAATGACTTCCAAATTCATAATGCTTCTTCTTCGTTTTCTCCTTAGTTACCCTTTTTCCTATCTCGGTAGGAATGGCACGAACAACTCAATTCTTAGCAGACTACATTTCAACACTACCCAGGCAAATACAATTCTCATGACTACTAAGTCGAACAGTCAAGTTTTTAAACTTCGTTCTCCCAGAGGTTAGTCTATAGTTGTCCTTCTCATGCAGACTAAGAGTTATCCCAGGCGTCCTTCGGGCTTATCCCTACTTCTCGAGCAGTTTAGTCTACTATCATTGGGTACTATCACAACTCGACCACTTAAGGTTCATATACACTATGAGGGCGTATGAGGTACTGGTTAACCGACAGGCCAAATCAGAGGTTTCATAAGTCACAACAGCGTAAACACAGCCTTCAAGATTTTCCCTTCCCGGGTCATTGCTGGTGATGGTATTCCAATCATGGGTCGATTTCTCAACTAGTCATTT
>LBNU01038905.1:4619-26069 GCA_014162995.1 Artemisia annua
TTTTTGCCTTGTAAACCAACAGAGTCATTACATGCATTAGAAACAATACGCTCGACATTACATTCAGATGAATTATGTCTCTTATTACAAAGCGATAAATTCCTATGGTGTTCTTCTACTTCTTCAATTTTATTCTTGCAACTACTCTTAGAAACAGGCGAGACTCTATTGTTCCTTGTATTGCTCCTAGGCTTTAGTCTGCTGCTCCTAGAGGTGCTTGCTACTCCTGTAGAAGGTAAGTTACACTCATTAGAATTTATTTTGTTATCACTTTTGGCATCCTTAGGCTTAGTAGAATTATCCTTTGTGCAATTTTCATTAGTCCTAGTTGTTGAGGCACACACAGTAGTGGGACTAATCCTAAAAAGGCCAGGTGCTAACACTTTTGGTTTATCGACAACAGTTTTGTTTTTCACAACATTCTTTTCTTTTTCAACATTTTTAGGCAAAGGTGATGGAGTGACTGTATTTGATAAATCTTTGTTAACATCGACTTTTGGAGCAAACCGAGAAATTGACATTTTTGGTTTTACAACCGGATTAAAAGCATTTGGTTTCTCCGAAGTCTTTGGTTTTTCAAGCTTAGTTTCCACACCCTTTCCTTTTAAACTTTCAAGCTGAGACTTCAAAAGATCATTTTGCTCTTGCAACTTCTTGAAATCACGCTCATACAACAATTTGTCATACTTGCATTCTTCCTTTTTCTGATCAAGTTGTTTAAAATATGACACGTTTTCTTTTTCAGGTTTAATAAGAGCATTTTCATATTTTGAAACAAGTGCGGAGGTCTCAGCTCGAAGTCTCTCATCATCCTCAACAGAATATGTTTGCAACACAATAGACATCACATCAGTAGACATATCAGCTTCGAAGAGAGAGTCATTTAATCTATCCAAAAGTTTCATGTGTTCACGAGTTTCATTAACTTCCTTTACCAGGGATTTGTGGTCCTTGACAAAGTCGGTTGTTTCTTTTAACAAAGCATTTTCAAGATGAATTACTCTTGCACTGATGTTATACAGTGGGATTGTAATTTCGGTTTGAAACACCTTTTTATGTTCTTTATGAAAACTCGAGTGCCAATTTTCAATACTGATTGTTGTTTTGGAATCAACAATGCTTTGAAGAACTTTGATTCTCTTTTTCACATCATCAAGTATGCCTCTAGTTTCACTTGTGTTAAAAGGATTGTCTGACGACATTTTTTCCATTTTTGAAAGATTTTTAGAGACAACTTGTGGTTTTGAAAGCATTTTATTGAAAATTGATGATTTGGAAACATTTGGTGTTTGTTTTTGAGGGACAAAAGTGATTCCATTAAGTTCGTTCCATTTGTTGTAATCAATTGGTTTTAAATCTGGATTCTTTTGTTTCATTTTATTGTGACTCTCTTCCGCATGAGCTATTGTGTCATCATAATCACGCACATAAGGAGGATCATGTTTCTCATATATCACATTAGCATTGTAAATCACATTCTGTTCTTGCTGAGCTTTCTTGAGATTACAAGGTGTTTTGTTACCAAGAGCCATTTTATATTTTGTGTGGTAAATCGGATCTGTTTGATTTGAAATCATTTGAAGAGTTTGTGATGAATGACCCGTTTTAACCAACAAATCTTCAAGTTTTGCAATCTTATGTTCTGACTCTATGATTTCTTCCAAAAGCTTATCTTCTTTCTTTGCAAATTCCTTTTTCAACTCATCCCGTTCTTTTTGAAGATTGGTATAAGCTGTTTTTTGTTTAGAAAGTTGGTTTTGTAAATCAGAAATTTCCGCGTTTAGGGATCTAATTTGCTTTTGTAAATTAACATCAAGTGTATCATATTTTATTTGCAAATGTTTTTCCCTTGAAACAGAATTTTGATAACCAGTTTCTAATTCAGACAATCTTTGTGTATGAAATTGAAAAGCTTTTTCTTTTTCCTTGTATCTCGCAAGCTCAGCGGTCAATTTAGCATTCGCGGCCTTAGCTTCGCGATTGACCTTTTTCACATTCTCAATCTCAATTTGACAATTATTCAACAATGATTCAAATAAAGCACGTGTTTCCTCATCATTCTCAGCATGCTGTGAAACAAAGCCTCCATTATGATTCATATCGGGATTTGACGAATCAATATTGCTATTATTCGGCATTTCCTGGTATGTATCATAATCGTATACTTGTGTCTCAGAATGCTGTTCCTCATGAGGGGACATATTAAACATATCATTATTGTTGAAAGAATTGTTTAATGGTACCTCAGATATCACATTAGCATCAAAAACCGGCGGTGTCTCAGAATCTGTGTCATACTTAGCCTCCTGGAGATTCGCCATGAATATGCAGTTCGCATCAATATCTTCACAATCTTCCATATCATCCATGAGTGCCATGTAGTCAATCTCCTCAGCATTCAACTGAAATCCTGCTTGCTGCTTCTGAGCCAACATCAATGCTTTCTGCAAGTACTCAGGATTTTTCTTATCCACCCTAGAAGGACAGTTCCTTGCCATGTGACCGACACCCTGACAATTGAAACACTTAACCAAATTTCCCTGATTCACGTTCACATTACCATTATTCCCTCCAACCTGAGCTGCAACATTTCCAACCTGATTACCCATAGCCTGATTACCAACATACTGACCCCGCTGATTCCCAACAAACTGACCCATCTGATTCCTTTGACCCATCCTATTTCCTGCATACTGACCCATCTGATTCTGATTCCCCATGTGAAAGCCCGTAGCATATCCTTGCTGATTCCCCATAACACCAACCATTTGACCCGTATTGCCCATGTTGAACCTCGGTTGAGCAATCTGCTTGTTACGAGTGTTCGATGAAATTCGTTGGTTGTTGTTAGTTGGAGTTGAATAGCGTCCTTGGAATGCCTTAGTCAGAAGAGCAAATGCTTGAGTTATTGCAGCAAGATTCTCATCATTATCAGTGAATTCGGGTTCTTGGAATTGTTGATCTGGTAGTTGTTGTGGAATGACTTCGTGTTGTTGTGGGTAGAATGATTGTTGATAGATAGGTGTTGGTTGTGAAACGTATGGTTGTTGCACATAGTTGTGAGTGGAAGATAATGATGGTTGTTGTGTGTTCACTGGTAGAGGTGTTGGTGTTGTAGCAATGAGTGCAAGAGGATCATGATTCTTAGCCAACTTTTCTTTCCTAACTTCATTTGGCTCAGCTTGGTTTTGCTTCAAGAAGTCATAGAGTTGATCATAATCCACCTGATGAAGATTTTTGTTTGGTTGACAACTGTGACAAATCGACCCCATTCTTCTGGTAGATTGTTGATGAACTTGATGTTTGTCACAATTTGTCGTGGTTCCAACTTGTTTCTGATCAGCTCATTCATCAAGGTACAGAACCTGGTGTAGTATGAATCAATCTGTTCACCTGCTGTGGATGTGAAGTTCTCCCATTCTGTTAGAAGCTTGTTCTCAACATCTTGTTGTCTAATTTCTGTTCCATGACAAAGTCTTCTAACTCGTTCCCACATAGCATAAGCTGTTTGACAACTGTCGACTGCAGCAAAGATCTCACGAGGTAAACCAAGTTGAATGAGATGCATTGCCATATCATCTTCTTTAATCTGCTTCCAGTCTTCAGTTGTGTAATCTTCTTCTTTTTGGAGATGAAAGAATGGTTGAGTAGGAGGTGTTCCATCTGGATTACCCGGATCAAGGATTTCTTTTGCCTGGAATGGACCGTTTTCAATGGATTTGATCATGAGTTTACCATCATCTTTGGTTTTGATGTAGCGAAGCATACGGCTTGTCCATGGAAGATAACCACCCTTTTTAAGCATAGGAGGACGGTTTTCAGCACCGGCAACATGAATATCTTGTTGAGATGCCATTATGATTTGATTCAAAGTGACGTGTCGTGAAAAGTTGTTGTTGGATCTTTAGGATGAACTTAGGTTGTTTTGTAGATTAGGTTTGATGAAACTTTAAAGGCGTATACGGTTGTTCTTAGTGAGTTTGAATTTTCCCTCCAAAAATCTAATTTGAAAATTTTCTTACCCAAAATTTGAAAATCACTATGAAATGCAATTCTAAGGTTGCACGAAAAATTTGAGTTTTAAAAATTTTGACGCCAAATTTTACCGAAAAAATTTGAATTTTGGCCTAAAAAGCTGATCTGTTTGCTGGGTTACAAACTTTGGGATATGAGAGGAAAAACAATGGTTTAAAATTTCAAAAAGGTCTTCTCTGTTCTCATTATAAATTTTTGGTTCATACTCTCTTACACTGTTTGAGTTCTAAAACCTCTGGGTGGAATGAGTTCTGTGCACCCATAGCTTCTGCTATGGTGTGTCTGTGCAAAGGAAACCCTTTCAATTTTTCAAACTTGATTTTAGAGGGTATGTTTAAATCACTGAGGGAGGGGGGAACTTATTTACTTTATCCTAGATTCATTCAATTGATTGTTGAAAACAAAATCAAAAAGGTCAGAACACATAGGGCTATCTATGAGGCTGTACCTTTGGTGCCTAAAATGTTTGCATTTTTACTTAAAGATGGAAAAGGTTTTTCTGGCAAAGTTACACCACTTTTACCTTATATGGTGGAACTTGTGCAAAACAATCAGGATGAAGGATCAGAAAACCCCACTGAATCCCAACACACATCCACTTTTGAAGATTCAAATGAGGTTTCATCCCCTAACACTGAAAAGACCCAAACACATAGGACAACCTCAAAGGACACTGAGCATTCTCAGGCTAGTGTCAGGATGGAAACACAACATGAGACTGTCTTAGGTGATGGAGAAGGCAGATTGGAAAGGGCTGACACTACTGCTACTAGCTTAGAAGCAGAGCAGGACAGTGTTAACATCAATAAGACCCAATCCAAGGCAACATCTAGTGATAAAGGTTCTTCTGAACCTGAATCCAGTGATGGAAACCCTAGCCAAATGGAAAATATAGGGGGTTCAGGTGATCAAACTAGGTTTGATACTGAGCAAAAGTCCAATGATTCACCTCTCAGGGAAGGTAACACATCCCGAAGTGATAAGGACAGATCAGTGACTAAGGAATTGATGGATGATACTGTACAAAATGACAATGTCCATGATTCACCTCTCGGACCAGGTAATACAGGTCGAAGTGATGAGACTAGACTGAAACAATTTAATGAATTGATGGAAAAATGTACCACTTTGGAAACCAGATGCACCAAGTTGGAGGTTACTGTTTCTGCACAAGCCAAGCTAATCACTAAGATGCAGAAACAGATGAAGCTGCTGTTGAAATTGAAGAAATCAAGATCTTCAACCTTCAAGCTATTTAAGAAAGTGGGACCTTCAAAGCACATAGGATCCTCTTCTCTACCTACTGATATGGAAGTGGATGCTTCCAAACAGGGGAGGAATGATTTGGAGAAAACAGGGGAGGATGAAATTTTGGAAGAAAATGTTGCTGATGATGGTGTTGATATGGAGATTGATAGTGGTGGTGATGGTGAAAATGTTGAAAATTATGTGGTTGCTGACAGAGAAGGGCATGAGGCTGTATTGGAGAAGATTGTGGAAACTTCAGAGTCTGTAGTGGATAAACTCAAAAACTTGGAACCTGAACAACTTGTGAAGGCTACAGAGTTGATGAGTGGGGCTTTAAAGGATTTTGGTGATACTGTGATTCAATCTGCTGCTGGTAACTCTGCTGCTCCAGAATCTGCTGCTGGTAACTCTGCTGCTCCAGAAACTGCTGCTCCTAGTGTTGTTGATCAGAGTGTAGTAAATGAAGAAACTGTTATTGAGCACTCTGCTGCTCATGAACCTGTTGTTGAACACTCTGCTGCTGATAAAGACAATATTGCTGATTCTACTGCTAAACCAAAAGATGACTCTGCAGATGCACAAGGATCTGCTATTGGCTCTAGTGACAAAGCTGCTGCTGAGGCAATGATTGAATTAGCAAAGACAACAGACCAACAACAACAATCACAACCACAACCACCTACAGAGATCCCTACAACACAACCAACATCATTCACTCAACCTATTCATGTTTCTAAGTTACCAACAAAGGGGGTGTCTATCAGAGAACCTTCTGCTCCTATCAAGAAAGCAAAGTCTATAGCTTCAAGTTCTGACAAAGGTAAAGGAAAGATGGAAGAGAAACCTGAAGTTGATTCAAGTGATGAAGAAGTGGATTATTCTCAGATTCCACCTGAATTTTGGCCTAAGGATAAGCTTGAGAAACTTGATAGAGGAGAAGCTTTAAAACTTCAACAACAAGAATACTTAGAGCTTGAGGAAGCAGAAAGACTTCAAGCTGAAAAAGTTGCAAATGATCTTAAAGCTTATGAAGCATGGGAGGATGTTTTGATTAAGACTGAGGTTGACATTGAGTTTAGTAAGCTGGTGAAGATTGAGGAGCAAGAAGTTCCTACTTTTGATGTCAAAGCTTGGTTAAACACTGTTACTGACAAGAAGAGGAAGGAAGTTGCTGCTGCTAGAAAGAAGAAAAAGATTCTCAAAGGGCCAACACCTTTACAGCAAAGAAGAAATAAGGAGAAATATCTTAACAAAGTTAAGAAATTTAAAATGGCTGTTCTAAGGGAAAAGACTGACTCTCAAATTGATGAAATGTATCACCATGCCAGAACTGAGTGTGATAGGATCATTGCTATAGGTTCTAAAGAAGATGAAGAAATTATAGCTAAAATGAACAGAAAACTCAGAGGTGATAAGTCTACTGGTGAGCCTGAGAAGATTAAAGAGGTTGAAAGTGCTGCTAAACCTAATGATGCAGAGCAAGAGAAGAATACACCTGAAATCAAACCTGTTCTCTCTGATGAAAGCAAGAAGAGAGGAACTATTCAGAAAACATTTGCAAGGAAAAAGAGAAAGGTTGATGGTGCTGGTGGTTCTGGACTGAATAAGGGAGAAAGTACTGGAGATGAGGCTGACAGACAAAGAGTGATGACTCTTACTTTTCTTTCACCACACAAAGAACCAGATCTCTTAAATCCTACACCTCTAGATGTTAAACATCCAATTGTATCATACATAGTGGGACTTAGGGATTATGGAAGCAAGAAAAGAATTATGTGGGCTTTTGAAAGAACTAATGGTACATGGACTCACTTTCTATCATTTGAGCACATGATGTACCATATGGATAGAAGTGATGTATGTGATCTCTGGAGGCTTTATAAAGAGAAGTATGGAGCAGCAAGACCAGAAGATGGAAATGAATTGATAAACTATTACAGGTTAAAGCTTATGTTTGAACCTAATGATGGTGATTTTGAATGGAAAGCACTCAAGTCTGGAAATGTTCAAAAATGGTATTTGTATCAGTCTTGTGGTGTTCATTCTTTGACTGTTGGAGGGACAGTCATCTTCATGCTTGCTGAGAAGAATTATCCAGTGCTTAACAATCACACAGCAATCATTTTCCAGATGTTGAAGCCTAAGATGCTTCATTTGCAGTATGAGTTTGATGAACAGGCTTATAACTTAGTCACCAAATATGAGAAGATACTTGTTGATAGTGGTGAAGTTAAGGGGTAAGTGTTTGGAAGCATCCTCTTGGTGGTTATTCGTGCTTATAAGAAACTTGATGATTTAGGAGGTAAATATCAAGTTTAGGGGAGGATTGTTGGGTTTTAAGTAACTCTGCTTCTAATAATATCAATCTGCTGCTAACTGACTCTGCTGCTGGGATTGTGACTCTGCTGCTCATATTGAGGAACTCTGCTGCTCAGAGTTAATTATAATATTGAGTCATGTATTTATGTTAATGATTGTATTAAATATTCTATAGGTTTAGAATATCGTTTGTGTGTGTAAGAAGTCTTTGTAAACCGTGTAGGGTTCCTTGTCTATAAAAGGAGATCCCTAGGGTTAGAGAATGTACGTGTATTAGAAAAGTCGAATTCACTTCAAGGTTGTAAAACCCTAGCATTGTAAGAGTGCTCGTATAATTAATATATTGAAGTGTTTAGTGTGATATCCATTGTTCTTGTGTTCATCTTAAGTTATATAATATATTCCGCGTATTATATAAGTTTCTATTCAAGTCAGCTTCTATACTAGATCGTTTGCTCAACTGGGATCAACACAACTGGAAAGCAACGATGGTGCGATTCAATCTTGAATCTAACTGGTTCCAGGATATGGATTGACGGATGCTTTTGTAAAACCTTTCGATGTGCTAACCTTCTTTCTTTCAAGCACATTGATTGGGCATTCTTTCTCAAAACAAAAGTATTTTTGATGAAAATGTGATTGATAATGCAAAACTCTCGTTGTATCTAAAAATGTTTATTATGTGACACACGAGTGATAAATCAATTTCTCATCAATCAGTGAATATCAATTCACCGATTCACTCTATCGTGTTGTCTGCTTTGAGACGTTCTGGTATGAGAACATGCTTAGTATGATGATTCCAAAATGGATTCTTTGGAAGATTCATTACTACAAGCTGGAAATTCCTGTCAATGAGAGTTTTCTTTAAAAAGAGACTCTACCTGATCACAGGTCGGTTTTCACAAAACCGAAGGGTAGTACGTCCTCGCAGAACGAATGACAAAGCCATATTCATTCTCTATCTTTATTGCTAACTGTTTATCTCAGGAATATATAAAGATGGTGATGGTGTTACCCAATTCCAGCTGAATCGTGTCATTCCATACCTCATGCTCACTCAGTCAACTCATTTCTAAAGAAGATCTTCAAAGATGAGAGACTTACGACTATGATAGTTGAAGAGACTACCAACGACGTTTCCGCAACTCTGATGAAAAGTCTCCTAATACAGAAGAGTGTGAGCATGACGGTCCAAAAGTCACTAGTCCACATGAAGGCAATACAACAAAGGATGCTTGGAGATTTACTATGGCTGATGATCTCAAAGAAAGCTCAAAGATCACTCATACCAAAGGAACTTCAAGTCACAAGATTAATGCTTGAAGTACAAAGTGTGCTGAATATAGAGAATCAATGCTAGGAGCTAAAGATTTAAAGAATGCTAGAAGATAAAGAATTTATATTTCAAAGGTGACCTCGCTTAGGGGGAGATTGTTTGGAATACAAATATTCCTAAGTTAAAGACTCGGTCACCTCAATTATGTAATAGCATAGATTTAGCTCGTAGTCATATATATATAGTAGTTAGTCCTTAGTTTAGTTAAGTAACACCGTGGAGGAAGGACGTGTCTCTTACCCACTGTATGCTTGATCCACAGCCAATACGGGGCGTTTTTCTTATTTATTTGTAAGGACTATAAATACCCCTCTCCACATGTGGAGAGGGTTGGTGCTTTCTCATTTCTAATCTAATACATTCCAAGTTTTCTCTCATCCCTTTCTCTCTCTCTAGAAACACCCAACTCACTTTCTCTCACTAATTCTTCATTATATTCGATCCATAGATATGCTTATATCCTAGATATTGTGTTTAATATGTTACACCTTGTCATTGACAAATACAAAAGTCTTCCAACCAATCTTCTATATGACTCAAGATTACTTATCAAATTACCTTTATCCAATGATAACTTTAAATTTTGTGGTAAAGGGAAAGAATTAGGTTTTGCAGCTGCCAATCCAGCATCCTTGAGTAAATCCAAAACATACTTCCTTTGATGAAGATAAGTGCCATGTTCTGTGCTACACAATGCAATACCCAAAAAGTACCTGGCTAGACCCAAGTCCTTTATAGTAAACTTTTGATCCAAAGCCTTTTTAGTATCTTCAATGTCTTGTTCAGAATTGCCAGTGATCAAAATGTCATATACATAGACTAAAGCCACTGTAAATGACTCACCTTTTTCTTTAACAAATAAGGAATAATCATGTTTTGATTGTGAGAAACCCAAAGATATTAGAAACTTAGAAAGCTCTTGATTCCACTGCCTTGATGCTTGTTTGAGACCATAAAGGGACTTTTTAAGCTTGCAAACTTGACCTGATTTAGCTTTGGTGTATCCTTCAGGAGGCTGCATATAGATTTCCTCATCTATAAAGCCATGAAGGAAAGCATTGTTAACATCTAGCTGATGTAATGGCCACCCCTTTGCTGTTGCAATGGCAATTAACACCCTCAAAGTTGCAGCCTTTGCCACAGGAGAAAATGTATGCTTGTAATCCACCCCTTCCTTTTAGTCAAATCCTCTGATTACAAGTCTAGCTTTGTACTTATCCACTGTTCCATCTGCATTGTATTTAGTTTTGTACACCATTTGGAAGAAATGGCTTTATGACCACTTGGTAACTAATTAACTTCCCAAGTTTCATTAATTTCAAAAGCATTCAGCTCCTTGTCCATGGCTTCAACCCACTTTGGATTAGAAACTGCTTGAGAATAAGTAGTTGGTTCTAAAGTTGCCAAAACATGAGCCAAAGAAGCCACATAATCATTAGGATAAGCTTCAAATTCTGATTGCTGGAACAATGGATACTTTGGCTGATTAGGTGTATCAATTCTAGCATGACCAGCTCTGTGCTTTGTGGTAACAAAATCCTTAAGCCATGTAGGTTGTGTAGCAGTTCTAGATGATCTTCTAACAGGAATAGAATCATTTGTTGGAACATCAGAAGTAGGAATAACCAGTGGAACATCTTCATGATTGTTTGGTTCAGTAGAATTGTTAGTAGGGGTGCTTAGAACATCTTCATGAGAACCTGAAACAGGACTAGAACTTGAAGCAGGGGAACTTGAAGCAGGGGTGTTTGGAACAGAACAAGAACTTGAACAATCATCATCAATAATCTTCTCTAAAGGCCATTGTTGATTAGGTGGAGAAGATAAAGGAATTGCATCATCCTTTTTGAAAGGGAAAACATTCTCTTGAAAATTTACATCTCTGCTACAGAATACTTCATGAGTCTCAAGGCTATACAGCTTGTATCCTTTTTGACCAGGTGGATATCCAAGTAGCACACACTTAACACTTCTAGGCCCAAACTTATCATTATGAGGTTTTGTGATTGTTGCACAACATAAACAGCCTATAACCCTTAGATGATCATAACTAGGAGGAATTTTATGAAGCATTTCAAAAGGAGTCTTCCAGTCCAATATTTTCATGGCCATCCTATTAATCAAATAAGTAGTTGTCAATACACACTCCCCCCAAAACTTATCAGGCAAAGAAGCATGAAACTTCAAAGCTCTTGCAGTGTCAAGTAAATGCCTATGTTGTCTTTCAACTATGGCATTTTGTTATGGTGTATATACCATTGACTTTTGGTGAACTATTCCTTGTTTTCTGAGATATGCCAAACAATCCTTATTCATTATCTCAGTGCCATTATCAGATCTTAGAAACTTAGATTTTGCCTTGAAATGATTCTCAATGTAAGCTATGAAGTCAGTTAGAATGGACAAAACTTGATCTTTTGTGTGAATCAAATAAGTCCAAGTACATCTAGAGAAATCATCCACAATAGTGAAGAAGTAGTGTGCCCCATTAAGAGCAGGTGACTTATATGGACCCCATAAGTCAACATGAATTAGCTCAAAAGCTATAAGTGACTTAGAGTGACTCACAGGAAAAGGTAACCTTGATTGTTTAGCTAAAGAACAAGTGTCACAAGCAAACTGAGAAACATTTGAATGTTTACAACTATCAACATGCACTAGCTTGGACACAGAAGTATGTCCAAGTCTAGCATGGAAAAGATCTAAAGCAACATTTTTGGACACATCTTTATGAACAAATGAAGAGAAAACAGGCAATTCAAATAAAGGAGGAAGAATAGATGATCCTGATGATGGTTTGCAGATGTACAAATTGTAATAACCTTCTCCAACTGCAAGTACTTTCTTAGTTGTAGGGTCCTGGAAAACAAACATAGTAGGGAAGAAAGCAGCTATAAGACATTGTGTCTTAAGCAATTTGCCTACTGAGAGAAGATTAACTTGAAAATCAGGAACATAGAAGACATTGTGCAGAGTTAGATACTTATTTATTTGGACATCACCCACTTTTTCTACCCATTTGCTAGTTCCATCAGGTAACCTTATCTTAATAGGTTTCTTAAGAAGCCTAATAGACTGAAACAAATGAAGATGAGGTGACATATGATCAAAAGCCCCAGTATCCACAATCCAATCAACTCTTATATCTAACTGCAAGTGCTTTGAGAGTATATTTAGTGACACATGAAAAGAGTATACCCTATATGGCTTGCAACCATAGAAAAAGGTACCTGCATGAGGCTTTGAAGAACTAGCAACATTAGCTTGATCCACACCCTTTCCTCTGAACATTTTCATCATTTCTTGACAAACAGCTGCAACCATTCTTTGATCAAACTCACCCTTTTCCATTATGCATGTCATTTTCTAACTCAAAATCAAATGGTGTATCCTTGGCCATATAGGGACTAAAATCAAAAGCAACTTGTGCAGCCATCTTGCCTCCTCTTTTGTTCTTTTTCCGCTTGTACCAATCAGGATACCCCTATTTTTTAAAACACTGCTCATACACATGACCTTCTTGATTGCAGAAAGTACAAGTCTTCTTACCATCACTTCCTTGATTTTTCCCATCACTTCTTGCATCTCTTTTGACATTTTGATTCCCCCTATTATTATTAGCAAAGAAAGCACTAGGATCACTAACTTGATGAGTAACTTGCTTCTGTTTTTCCATTTGTTGCACAATGTAATAAGCCTTGTTAAGATTTGGTAATGGATCCANATTTTTCCCATCACTTCTTGCATCTCTTTTGACATTTTGATTCCCCCTATTATTATTAGCAAAGAAAGCACTAGGATCACTAACTTGATGAGTAACTTGCTTCTGTTTTTCCATTTGTTGCACAATGTAATAAGCCTTGTTAAGATTTGGTAATGGATCCATTGACAAGATCTGAATCCTAACAGGCTCAAAATCATCATTCAACCTCATCAAAAACTGCATCAACTTGGATCTACTATCAATTTCCAAGAACTTCTTAGTTATACCACAAGTACACTCCTTCATTTAACCACAACTACACACAGGAACCCTATTCAAACTATGCAACTCATTCCAAAACCTCTTAAGCTTATTGAAATAAGCAGCAACAGTGGAATTCCCTTGTGAAACCTTACTCAACTCCCTTTCAACATGATAAATCAGGGGACCATTGCTTTGACCATATCTTTCTTCTAGTTCTTTCCACAAATCTCTTGCAGATTGAGCATATAAGAAAGATTCAGATAACTCCGAAACCATTGAATTCAAGATCCAACAAGTCACCATGTAATCACAACGAACCCATCTCTGATAATTGGGATCTATTAAAGCAGGTTTAGGTGAAGAACCATCAATGAATCCCAATTTCAACTTTGCACCTAATGCTATTTTGACTGTTCTGTTCCACCCAAGAAAATTAGCACCAGTGAACAATGTTTTTGTCAAATTCATTCCTGGATGGTCTGAACTAGCAAGGTGTAAAGGATCATTCACCATATTTGGTTCTTGATTGTGGTTGTTGTGGTTATCATTTACAGTTGAACTTGACATTGTTACAGACCTAAGATTTGTGAATGGAGATCGTAATTGACTGGAAACACACACAATCAAACGATTAACACAAAATCAGGCAAAAAATACGACGGTCAACGCCGTTCAAAGTTCTTTGGGAAGTGGTTATGGTGGTTGTTATGGTGGTTATGGTGGTTAGGTAACAGAATCAGGCAGCCGTGTGCTCTGATACCATATCAAATTTAGAAGCGAAAGCAATTGTAATCTTCATTATTGAGAAAATGATTACAAAGTTATGAAAGTGAAATGGGATACAATCGTTTATATACAAGGAAAGAGGAAACTAACTAACAAAACTAACTTTTAAACTATTTACATAACTAGTCCTTGTAGTTTACTGAACTTGGTACTTTATATTCTACAAAAACCCACCACCCTTTTTGTCATTCTAGCGATGGTGGGGGATAAGTACATGAATTTTCAAGAGTTTTGATTAAACAAAGATTAAAACTAATAAATATGAAGCTAAATAATTGTTTGGTATCATTTTCTTTCTTTTTGTTGTTGTCGTTATTGAGTCGCGAAAACAAGGGATGCCGTGAGCTTGAGCTCACAGCCTTGTGTATCGAGTCAAGTTTTATTGAGTCGAGTCTTGGTCACAGGTTCGTGTCTAGGTTAAGATGGAGGGTTGTACATTGTGTTTAAATGATTGTAATATTGGGTGTAGGGGTGTTTTTAATGCTATTAATGTAGAATGAGGGTTGTACATTGTGTTTAAATGATTGTAATTGAGTGTAGGGGTGTTTTTAATGCTATTAATGTAGAATTCTATGGAAAGTGGTCTGAATTTCGATTTATGCTAGTTTTTGTTGTACACAATGCTTTGGTTGTTGTAATTATGAAAATTGCTTGCTTTAAAGTGTTGTAAACCATGCATCATTTTTTGTACATCTGAATTTTTTGGAGAGAGAGTCTTTCCTTCATTACAAGTAGTATAGATATCAACCATATTTAATATTTAAACCCGTGTATATACGGGTTAAACTAATTAAAGGGAATAACTTGAGTTGTTGTTGAACACGTATAGTAAAATAAATAAATATATATCTTTCCAAATATCTTTATCAAACTCATAAAGAATAATAACATGATTCGTTAGTAAATCTATAATCTCGTGTATTCATGTACATATCACAATAACTCGTTTTTTCATTTGATGTTTACAATCTCATGCATATACATTAATTTAATCAATGATGATAATAATATTTATAAGGGAGGTGATTTGCACACTCTTTATAATAATTTTACAACTAGTCAGAGCGCACTGTAAATTGTACAACTATGTAATGTACAAAATAGAATGTCCTAATAAAAAACATGAATGTGCAAATCAATTCCCTATTTATAAATAACAACATATGTGTTATTCTTTTAAGACATAAAGTTTAAGGAATATAAAATCTATGAGTTATTTGTTAAATTTATAAAATTATTAAAAAGAATGAAAAATTTACGTAATTCTATACAATTTGTTTAAAATTTAACAATTAAAGTTTTGTTAATTATTTTTTTTTTTTATTTTTTTTTTTTAGTTTTTGTTTTCACAAATTTAACACTTTTATTTTTTGAATTTTTATTCTACAAATTTCTTCACCAAATTTATTAAAGTTTGTTAAACTTTTATCAATTTTGACTTTCAATTAGTTAATAAAAATGTTCAATTTAACTTATATGACAAAATCGAGCTCTCTCATTAATACAACTGAAAACTCCTCGAAATTTTGATTGCCCAATTTATATGTTCCGTTATTACATAGGAGATAATCGAAAGCGGAAACATTTAAGCATTCATCTGGTCCGTTTAATGATGGGCCACTACTTAACACCGTGTGTTCCCTAGAAGCCCATATTGACATTTTAGTCCCATTCAATTTATGGATTAAGAAGAGAATATTAAGATTGTGCCAAAGATTTTGTTCATAAACGATAAGTCCCATTAGTATCTGGTTCTTTATAACATCAAACCAGCTAAAGTTGTGCAAATACTTGCAGCCCAGCCATCCGGGCACGGACACTCTTACGTTCAACCTGTGCCTGAAGATTTTTCATACCCACGAACTCGCTTGTAATTGTCAGCTGGTTTGCATGCTTGCCATGCCAACTTGTGGGTTATAAAGCTAATTACCTAATGGAAGAAAACATATATACATGTTAACCATAACTATTAACATGTTCAAAACAGTCCAAATAGCTTAAAAATTACTCTAATTTTTTTTTTTTGTACGTGAATCACACACTTCCACTTAAATCTTAATTATCCGATTTAGGTAAGACATTTTCTATTAGATCCTTAAGGTTTTTGGATTGACTTGAATGAGGTCTTCATCGTCACTCTGATTATGTATATGTTATGACGGCGTACCCTGCATAGAAACGTTCCTGCTTCAAACGCCAATCTATCTATATTGCAAGCATCTATGCCCTTAAACCCGATGTTAAATTTGTATAGGTTTTATGATGTATATTTATTCATACGGTTTATATTTTAAACAATTAAACTTATAATCAAAATTTTGTGCATGTAATGCTTCTGTCATCTGATTTGATTTTATTTTGTAAGTCATGTTGCAATAATCATACGTATATCAGTATATGCATTCCATTCAAAGATAATATTTACCACACTTGTATTTGATCAATTGTTTAGTTCTAATCTTTGGCGCGTGCCACGATGGAACGTGTCGCTGAGTGACATGCGCATGACCTGCATGGATTTCGGCGTAGTAACATAGTTGGCTGGGACGGGTCCTACGCACCTTAGCCAGGTTGTATACATGAGCGGCTGTAATAGGATACGCATCTCGAAGTTCGAACCGTTGGTGCTGTGCGGCGTTATTCGCGAGGCTCGTTCTTTCTTCTTGGTAGTTTTCCTTTGCGATGAATCCTTGATGGGGGTCATCCACTGTAGGACCTCTTCTTCAATAACCGGTGGATATTCCATCCTGGAGAATTCGACTTGTCTCTCAAGAGTTCACACACTGTTTGATAGTGCGCGAAGCTTGGGACGCGATTTTACTTAACGCGTCCGACCTTTTTGTTTCTCTGCCTCTTGGACTTGTTTTGATCGTGAACCTGTTGAATCCTGTCAATCAGTGATTTTGTTTTCTCGTAGATATGATCATGTTGTTCCTCTTTGCTTCGTATTCTCCCGACACTGGGTGCTACTAGCGCGAGAATCGACGTTTGCTTCTTAAATTGCGCACCTCCATTCCGCGCTGCTATTCGAGTCCAGACTATCAGTGCCTTCATATTCATGCCTCGTTGTTCGTGGTCGTGAATTCGAAGCGTAGGAGCGTATGTGAACATCCAATTCGCCCTCCGGGGTTTGTGAGGATGAGGCCTCACCTGAACCATCCACGCATGATGATCCGGTCCGGTGAATAGTAATACCACGGGTTTCCTGCAAATACCACCTCTGATGTTTCATGTTGTTTCACACGCTCTCTGGTTTTTTCGATGGATAAAGTCGCTAGAATTTGCCACTTTTATTGCGGTGCGCGGTTCTGTAGGAGATGTTTGTCCCTAAGAGTACACTTCCCTTCTGCTAGACGGCCCGAGGCTTCTGTTTGGAGATTACTCTGTTTGGATTGGTTTGGTCTGTGATGACCACGATTGGTGCGCCGAATACGGCGCAGTCGTTTGGGCTGCATACCAACGCGCAGGACCAATTTCTCCATTTGGGCTTAGTTCATTCCTTCTTCTTGAGCTTTGCTGACAAAGTAGACGGTGTGTTTGCACTGAATCTCTGTCCGTTAGGGAGGGCACGCGCTTCACTGGCATCCAGCTGTGGCGGATAGGTTATAATTATCAGCTCTTCTCCTGGTTTAGGTGCTAAGCTCTTATGTATTAGTGCGGCTATCGCCGTTTGAGCTGTTGAATGCCTCTTCCGCTTCAGTTTGTCCAGCGAAAGTCACCCTTTTTCTGTACACTTCTTGAGTGTTTCTAAACAAGGTAGGATTTCTCTGCGATTTAGACAGAATCTGTTTAGCCCGCCAGTTTTCCCGTTTTAGGGATTGGTACTCCTTGAGTGTTCGTAGGGTGAAGGAGTTGTATCTACTGCTTCGTTTTCTCAGGCATGCTTGATACCATCGGCTCTAATGAGTATCCTAGAAACATACCCGCTGTGGCACCGAAGGTGCACTTTTTTGGCGTTTTGAGTTTCATGTTGATGCGTGTAGTGTGTTGAATGTTTCTTCAACTCGCGCAACCACTCTCGTCTTCTGTATGGCTCTTGATGACAAATTCAATAAAAATACCTCAGTGGTTCGCCGACACTGTTTTTCGAACGCGCTGTCTACCAAATCGACTGGGTAGCGTGGCTCCTGCGTTCTTCCAGTCCAAAGGGCATTTCGCTGTAGACGATAAACTCCTTGGCTTGTGTGGAAGGCTGTTTTCCTCCCTCTTCCTCCTCCTATTTGGATTTGGTTGGTACCTTTGTCATGCATCCAGGAAAGCATTAAGATGGATATTCCGCACGAGCGGATCCATTTCCAATCTATCTCGGGTTAGTGGGAGTGTAGCCAGTCTTTGTGGGCATGCTTTGTTGAGACTGTTGAAATCCACGCACCATCTCCAACTGCCATCGCCTCTTTTTTACCATCCGACTGATGTGGACAAACAGTCGGTGGTAAAAGTACTCCATCGCATGATGCCTGCAGTCTACGAGCTTAGTGCACTTCCTTCTGGAATAACCTTCGCGGCGTTCCTGGCGCTTGACCACGCTTCTTTTCTTACTGGTTGATATCTGGTCGGATCTGAAGCTTGTGTCCGATATAGATTCGGGGTCACCGGTCATTTGTCTTTTGGTTTCCCCATGCGAAGATGTCTAGCGTTTTCTGGAGCAATGCACCATGGACGTGGTTTTCCCGGTTTTCTGATAGTGCGCCGCCCGATCGTTACCTGTTGTTCAGGGTAATCAGGGTGGATTCGCTACCTTTTTAGATTCGGTTCTATTGGTCGATGTGCTCCTTGGTAGCGTGCTGGGTCGCGGTGCGACCTGTGTACTGCATTCCTCCAGGGGTAAATCGCGGTTATTGTAGAGGAGTAAAACGTGCCCTTCTACTGGAATTTTAGCATTCCTATGTGAAGTGATGCACAGCGAGCAGAGCTTGAAATACCTCTTTTTCTCCCGATGAGTTCCGTTGTAAGGAGATGGGCAGATTTAACGACATGAATTTATCCACCGCCGTGGGTGGAGTGTTCCATCATTAACCGACCGTCCACTAGCACGGCGTAGCTGTCCTATTGGCCTATTCTTTCTCCTTGTGAACTCCTGTCAGAGATGTTCGCAGCTGGTACTGCTGATTTTGGAATCTCTTTCTTGGCCTTTTGAAGCAAGTTGTTGCGACCCATTATAATCTGCTGAGGCTCTCCATCAATGTCACATGCGGTGGCATGATGTGTCCTCCCGCTCTGTATCGTCTATCGTTAATTCTGAACTTTGTCGTTGCCGCAGTTAGGCGTTGGGGAAGGAGAATCTTTCCCTAGGGTGGAGACATTTTGCGTCACTTCCTGTTGACGCTGCTTGTCCAGGGATTGGATCATGTAGATCGTATCCGCCTGTGTCTTTGGGTGCGTTCTTTTTTGTCCCAGCCTCTTTTGTCTTTCCTTCCTTAAATGTTTTTGACACCAGGTGTCCACTCCCTGCCTTCGCTTGACTTAATTTTTCAGATTAGCTGCTTGAGCTGGACGCAGTCATTGGTTGCGTGCCCCTTCTGTCCAATGGTAGTGCGCAGTACTCCTGGTCCATGTACGCTTGCTTCTGGTGTGCCGTATTGCGCAGGTTGGAAGTTTGCTCCTTCCGTTTGCAATATCTCTCTCGCGGGGTTTTGGTCAGTGGGGTATTACTGGTCGTTTCCCTTGACACTCCTTCCTTACGAATTTTTGCTTGGATTACCACCTGGTCGTTGATGTTTCCTTGACTGGTCTTGCGGTTTGCTAGTTTTGTTACGCCTGCTGTTGCTTATCTGCAGCTGCGCTTCTCTCTGTGACAAAGGCCCTTGCTGTCGCTTCATGGAGCTCATCGAAGGTTTTGCGTGGGTCTTATGTCTATTTTAGTACCTTAATATAGATCCCTGTTGTGGATTTCCGTTCATGAGAATCCAGAGACTTGTTTAACTGATCTCAGAGGCTGATTTCTATTACATGCACTCATTCCTTGAAGCGCTTCCATGTAGGCAATTAATTGATCACTTGGCGTCTGCTTCAATCTAGGCCAGCTCACACTGGTTCTTTTGCAACACTTCCTCCTTTGTGGTGAAGTTAAGACGGAATGCTTTCCGTAGGTTCATCAAACCCATCCTATACTCCTTGGGTTTTGAGTGGTTGTTGAACCAGTTTGCGATACCCATAGAGTGGGAGTTAAACCATGTGACACACCACGGGCTGGGGCCACTTTTTCACAATGTGTGCCGCAGCCTCGAAGGACTTTCAAGTGATGTCAGGATCTCCTAAGACCATCATATGTCTTTACGTCTTAGGGGCATGCGCCTTTTCCCTGCCATCAAGTAATCGCTGATGCGTTTGGTGAATGCGTGCGATGGTGCCCTTCGACGCCATGGCCCGGGACAGGTATCATGTCCTGACGACGACCTTCCCCTTGGACTGTCCAGTGCTCGGTATCACCTATCCCTCGTGTGTCCTGAGGAGGGTTTCAGTGGGGGGAGTGTCTTCTGCGGGCGGTTTGCGCGTTTTTCTCTGAAGCTGAGAAACCTCATCCTTTGGGACTTCCTATTCCCCAGTGTTCTGGGATTCTTTCTAGACTTAGAGACCTTCACGTAGGGGAATTTTTTCGTCCCAATCTCTATCATGCACGCTTGCCGACCCAATTCGAGATTGGACTGTTAGTGCGTTCTCGCTGTCGTCACTCGTTCGTCCCCCCGAAACTGCGAGATCGGGAGGGCCGTGCCTAGTCTCGGGCTTTAGCGTCGGTTCGCGTCTTACTGGGTATATCCGCGCTCCTCGTGGTGGCGATGAGAACTCTCCTGTCGACAGCTAGAGTCGATTCTCCGCGCTCTCTGTATCCCTTCCTCTTGTAGAGTACGTCAGAGTAACGTCAAAGTCTCTGAGCCACAGAGTCCTAGCCCTAATCATCCGCGAGAACGTGACATATCTCCAGTGCGGGAGTACCTCTTAGGGGGCGAGAGCCTTCCCTATCAGGTGCGTTAAGTATTGCGTTGTCCGCAATAACTGGTGCCTGGTGAGGGGTGTTGAAGGGGTTTTGTGGCAAGTCACTGCCGCTTGGGATTGCTGTGATCACCGCAGCAGGCGCCTCCCTTGCTGAGAGTATTGTGGTGGTCTCCACCTCAGGTTGAGTTGGCCACTGGTCTGTCCAGTGCTTGGCCTCAGGGGAACATCAGGATAGTTCTCTTGGAGCATCACTCCGCGACTTATCAGGCTGCGGAGTTCGCTGGTTTTTGTTTTCGTCATTCTGAGTCTTAGTGATTGGTCCCACGGATGGCGCCACTTGTTTGATACAAAAGTTGGGCTTTCCTTGTTTGATTCCTCCTTCGTATCAATTGATTGATGTCTCTGAACCTGCGCACTAAGAATGAAACAACACGTTAGGCTTATCGAGGGATTGTTTCCCCCGGATTATCCTCCGGCGTGAGAGTAAGTAATCGTAGTTAAGTTGTAGGGATTTAGGGTTACGGTGAGTAATCGTACCTTTGTGAGGGTTAGGTTCCCTCTATTTATAGGCAAGTAACCGATAAGGGTTACTTGCTCCTTACTCCAAGGGTATCGCCCATATCGGAGATTTGATAGATATCCTCCCAATTAGAAGATATCCTATAATTCGTTCCATAAATACGTTTTGGGCTTTTGGCCTCGTGGGCTGAAGTACGTATTTACGCACGTTATGGCCCGCACGTTGTGGGCTATCGCGTCGGTATTGTTTACCAAACGGTCCATGACCCGGTGTTAGACTATACGTCATCAGTGGATAGAAGTC
>LBNU01038905.1:26396-57703 GCA_014162995.1 Artemisia annua
CGTAATCGCTGATGCTTTGGTGAATGCGTCGATGGTGCTTCGCCCATGGCCGGGACATATCATCATCGTCCCTACGACGCCTCCCCTTGGACTTCCAGTGTCCGGTACACTATCCTCGTTGTCCGAGGAGGTGTCAGTGGGAGGAGTGTCTCTGCGGCGCTTGCGCGTTTTCTCCTGAGCTTGAGAAACCTTCGTCTTGGGATATCCTATTCCCCAGTCGTTCGTGGATTCTTCTAGACTTAGAAGATCCTTCCATAGGGGAATTTTTCGTCCCAATCTATCATGCACCTTGCGTGCACCCAATCGAGATTGGATGTTAATGCGCTTCTCGCTTCGTCCTCGTTCATCCGAGTACCTGCGAGTCGGGGGCGTCTAGTCTGGCTTTAGCGCTGGTGCGCCTTCTGTTGTTGTCGCGCTCCTCGTGGTGCGATGGAGATCTCTGTCGAAGTCTAGTCGACTTCGTAGTCTCCTTCTCCCTTCTCTTGCAAAGATGACGCTCAGAGTATCAAAGTTCTGAGCCACAAGAGTCCTCAGCCTATCATCCGCGGAGGGTGGGCTGTCCTCCAGCGCGGAGTGTCCTCCAGGGGGCGGAAAGCCCTTCCCCTATCAGGTGCGTTAAGTATTGCGTTGTCCGCAATAACTGGTGCCTGGTGAGGGGTTGTGAAGGGGTTTTGTGCAAGTCCCTGCCCTTGGATTGCTGTGATCACCGCAGCAGGCGCCTCCCTTGCTGGGATATTGTGGTGGTCTCCACCTCAGGTTGAGTTGGCCACTGGTTGTCCCAGTGCTTGGCCTCAGGGGAACATCAGGATAGTTTCTCCTTGGAGCATCCACTCCCCGACTTATCAGCTGCGGAGTTCGCTGGTTTTTGTTTTTCGTCATTCTAGTCTTAGTGGTTGGTCCCACGGATGGCGCACTTGTTGATACAAAAGTTGGGTTTCCTTGTTTGAGTTCCCTTTGTATCAATTGATTGATGTCGTCTGGAACCTGCGCACTAAGAATGAAACAACACCGTTAGGCTTATCGAGGGATTGTTTCCCCGATTATCCTCCGGCGTGAGAGTAAGTAATCGTAGTTAAGGTTGTAGGGATTTAGATTACGTGAGTAATCGTACCTTTGTGAGAGTTAGGTTCCCTCTATTTATAGGCAAGTAACCGATAAGGGTTACTTGCTCCTTACTCCAAGCGTATCCGCCATATCGGAGATTTGGTAGATATCCTCCCAATTTAGAAGATATCTTATAATTCGTTCCATAAATACGTATTGGGCTTTTGGGCCTCGTGGCTGAAGCTACGTATTTACGCACGTTATGGCCACACATTGTGAGCTATCGCGTCGGTATGTTTAGGAACGGGTCCATGACCGGTGTAACTATACGTCATCAGTGACAATTGCCTAACTCGTTTTCTTAGCATTATCTGTCTATTTGACTTTTTTTTTGAACATATTATCTAAATTTGACTTATTAGACATAAAAATGAACCTTGTATAGAAAATTTGACTTATTAGACATAAAAATGAACCTTGTATTGGTTTCTATAGAAGAATGAAGGAAATTACGTATAAAATGTGATTTCATTCTATTAAACTGAAAATGATTACATGACAGACTATTTATACATGAACTTGGTCAAAATGGAAAAGTCAACTAAGCTAGTAAACTAACTAAGGTGACATTTATTTTTTTTTTAGAGTTTTTTACCTCTTTATCTGCAAATCATGTTTGCAGAAGAAGTGACACATCTAAAGTTTTCATCTGTATGGTAGAAGACTATTTGGTTTTTTTGCTATTGAAGTACTAATTTTATTTATTTTTTATTTTTTTTATTTCTATATTTATTTTTCACTAGTGTTTTGTGATTTGAGAATATAAATCCTTTTGTCAAATGATACTAAAATGTTAAGTGCGAAACAAGCAATCGCTTAAAATACGAAGTATCAAAGACAAGTTTTCGTCCATTTTATAAGTTGTCATTCGTTTTATACGTTTTTATACGTTTTCGTTCGTTTGTATATGTTTTTGTCCGTTTTTATATGTTTTCATCCGTTTTAATACGCTTTCGTCCGTTTTTATACGTTTTCATCCGTTTTCGTCTGTTTTCATACATTTTTTTACGTTTTAATACGTTTTTGTCCGTTTTCATACGTTTTTGTCCGTTTTATACGTTTTCGTCCATTTTATAAGTTTTTCTTACGTTTTTATCCGGTTTATCTATTTTTATACGTTTTTTTACGTTTTTTTACGTTTTTATACGTTTTCGTCCATTTTTATACAATTTCATCTGATTTTATACGTTTTCATCCATTTTCATACGTTTTCATCCGTTTTAATACGTTTTCGTACGTTTCTATGCGTTTTCATCAGTTTTTATACATTTTCATCTACTTTTCATACGTTTTCGCCCATTTTCTAATGTTTTAATACGTTTTCGTCCATTTTAAACGTTTTGTCCGTTTTTAAACGTTCCCATCCATTTTAAACATTTTCATCAGTTTTAATATGTTTCGTCCCGTTTTATGCGCCTTCATCAGTTTTTATACGTTTTCGCCCTTTTTCTTACGTTTTTGTCCATTTTCATATGTTTTCATTATACCTTTTTATCTGGTTTAATATGTGAAGACGTAATAAAAACATATTAAAATGGATAAAAAAAAACGTATGAAAACGTAAGAAGACGGATTAAAATTGACGAAAATGTAGAAAAATGGATGAAAACGGATAAAAACGTAGGAGAATGTAAGTAAGCAAATAAAAACGGACAAAAAACAAAAACGTATGATAATGTAAGAAAACGTATAAAAACGAACGAAAACATATGAAAGTGAACGAAAACGGACGAAAACGTATAAAAACGGACGAAGCGTACAAAAACGGATGAAAACGAATAAAAAGGGATAAAAATATGTGAAGACGTATTAAAAACATATTAAAATGGATAAAAAAAACGTATGTGTGGAAAACTAGAAGGGGGGTTGAATAGTTTACCGCTTTTTAAGTTAATTATCCTTTTAAAACTTTCGTATAATCAAAGTTATAATCTATGATATACTTTTATTACTATTGACGATATAAACAAAGATACTATCAAAGATGTAAACCAAAAGATATTACGTAGCATGCAAGAATAAAGAAAGAAACGATCAAACCATGACACGAGTATTTATCGTGGTTCGGCTACAAGGAACTCTATTTTCCTTGCCCTACGTCCACGCCCCGAGTATCCAACTCGAGAGTTTCTTTCACTAGTCAACAAACTCCTTCTCGGTGGAGAAACCTTTACAATCGTCGCTTACACTTTTTCCGGTACAAAGCTAGATACCGAGTTCTAGTTCGAGGTAGAACCAACCTATCGTCGCCTAATTCCTTTTACCGACACTAGGCTAGATGTCGAGTTCTTTACACGGGTACAACCACTCCCATCGTCGCTTACACAATTTTACCGACACTAAGCTAGATGTCGAGTTCTTTACACGGGTACAACCACTCCCTACACACTATGTATTTTGAGGCCTAAAATACAAACCGATCACTTCTACACATGATACAACTAACGTATAAACTACCGAAGTCTATACACAACAAAGATAACAAGTCTTGCAACTTATGAGTTGAAACTTGTAACTTCTTGGATGAACTTGTGAACTCCTTTGCTACATTAGAGAATCACACAAGTCAAATGTTACTGAGTTAGATGAGAGGATATGTGAATAATATAGCCTAAAGTGATGAGGGATTTCTTGCAAGTTGTTTGGTATTTATAGACAACCAAGTGTCAGCTCTGGCGGAAACGGCGGCACCCTCAGAAGGGTTCCGCCCGTGTTCCCCCAGGGTTCCGCCAGAACTGACATGTCCAAACTTGCACACAAAGTAAATCCCTCCAAGACAAACAAGGTCACATCAATCTATATCATGCATTGACTCAATGAGGAGTACTTCCAAAGTTGTGTAAGAACCAAAGATGGTCAAACACACAAACTTACTATAAGTGCACATTGATGAGATGTGACACTTTCTTTTTATGGAAGTAAAGACTATGTTATGACACACAAGGTCACATCAACTTATGCATTGACTCAATGTGGAATACTTCCAAAAGTGTGTAAGAACCAAAGATGGTCAAACACATAAACTTTCTATTAATGTGATGTGACACTTTCTTTTTAAAGAAATAAAAACTATGTTTATGTTTAAAAAGAAATGTTAAGTCTAGTTTATACAAGACTTAAAACTAAAGTGATGAATTACTTATAAGCTAAAGTTTGTACTTTGTCATTAACAAAACTTAGCAAAGATCGTAAAATATAAATAACGTTTTTAGGCGATATTTGTATTAACAATCTCCCCCTTTTTGTTGATGACAAAATGTAAACTTTATTTATAAGTAAGTCACTACGTTTAGTGTTAAGTCTCATAAAGTTTAAAACTTGTTTTACGAAAATAATAAAAAGAAGTGAAAAAGTTAGAAATGAAAACAAGTTAAACTTCTCCCCCTTTTTGTCGAAACAAAAAGAAGAGTAGCGTAGCGGAACTTATGCACGTGCTCCCCCTTGGACAATACTCCCCCTAATAGGAGTGCCAAGATAGGAGACATGGATTTTGAACCTACAAAGAAAAAGGTTAGTTGCAATTCACATGCTCCCCCTAGAATATTACTCCCCTAACTCGGAGTATCAAGGATGAAGTCATGGATTATGAACCTACAAAAGAGAGGTTAATTGCCGCACAAAACAAGTATAGAACATGTTGTGAAGCCTAATGATGCAACTCTCATACTCCCCCTTGAATGTTACTCCCCTAACTCGGAGTATCAAGGAAGGGAGACATGAGTTATTTTCCTACAAAAGAAGGTTAGTGTCAAAAATACAAGATATACATGTAACCAAAACAAGGTATAGTGCAATCACAATACTTCTATGGTCACCAAACAAAGCATATCTCATAGTAGAATGAAATTCATTTCACGTAAAATTTTGACTTCAAGGGTCAAAGACAAGAAATGATGTGATTAATCATCCTATTTCTAAAAATAAAAGACACATGAAAAAGAAACTAAGAAGATAAAATCCTACATCTTCCAAAAGGAAACCATCACTTTCCTTAATGAGAAACATTTTCCAAAAACAAGGGTAAGGTTGTTTGAAGGAGGAAAACGTTTGTTTGAGGATGTAGCGGGTTTTATTTTGGTGGTGGGTGAAGAGAAGCTCTCTTGGTTTGTTGGTTTGTGGTTTAGGTGGTCCAACGAATGGAGATTCTAGACTTGTGGTGGTTGACACAAGGTTTCTAGACGGTCCAAAATGTGGTTTAAGATAAACCTCATTTCGTAGGTTAACTCTCGGATTTTCGTTCGACATCTTTCCGTGATGTGAGCGGTTCTCTCACAATGACCGCAATCATGTCGGGGTGGTGGAAATGGGATTTCATTTGTTGGTGGTGGAACACTTTTGCTCGTTGGAGCAAGGGTGGATGGTTGAGAGGTGTTTTGGTTTCCTATACTTGTTGACTCAAGATTTAGGAAAGACTCTTGTGGTGGTTGTTGTTGTTGGGTGTAATGACGAAGGCTTGGTTCCTCATCAATGGGGTCATGGATGAATTTGTAAACGGGATGGAATACAAATGATTGTGGGTATGAATGACCTTGATCTTGTGGAAAGATTGAGGGTCTAGCATAGCGGTAAGCTAAACCTTCGATCAAGGATGAGTGATGAGGTCCATCTTCCAAAGACTTATTTGCTTTAAATCTAGGTAGATGATGTGTTCCATCTTGGGTAAGTGTGTCAAAGAGTGACAACGATGGAGGGTTAGACTCATTTGGTGAAAGGTTTTCTAGGGTTTCCAAATCGGGTAATGGTGATGTTGGTGGTGTTTGAAAACGTTCCATCGGTGATCTAGGTGATGGAGGTTGATTTTGTTGAAAAGGTGATGTTGAATCACTTGGTTGTGAAGTGTGTATGTTTTCATTCCCATGTTCGGGAGAAAATGGTGGAGTTGCAAGATTTAGTAAATCTTGAAAAGTGGTTATGTTGGTGTTGCAAGGTATTGGTGTTGTGAGGTTGAAATAATCTTGGATGGGTGCGGAAATATCAAATGATGACTCACTTGAAGATGATGAGGTTGATTTGGTGGTTTTGTTTAAGCAACAAGGTTTTACACTAATCCTAGTGTGTTTTCTTGATGTTTCGGATGAGGTGTTGGACTTAGTCATCTCAATTCTTTGGTTAGTTTGAGTTTTGAGATTGGGTGAGGAAATGGTTTTGGTGTGAGTCTTGGGTTTGTTCAAAGATGATCACATTTATAGGACAAACATGTCATGGGATGAGTGTTTGGATTTGATGTTCAACCATACAAAGATGGAGGTTTGTAATGATTTGGAAGATTACCAAGGGCTTGTCAAATCATTGGAAGTTAATCCAATGGAGTTGGGTTGAGTGAAAGATCATCATAAGCACTTAATGCTATGAGTTCATGGAAGATGTTTTGGTTTGAGGTGGTGCAAAGGTTTGAAGGATCCTTTGTGAGGGTTCCTTGGGTTATTTGGTTTTTGAATTTGAATTTTGGCGGGAAGTGGTTTCCAAATGGTTCTAATGGGTGAAAATGGTTTTTATGTGTTTGATGAAGTGTTAGGAAGATAGTTTCTCACTAAAGGAAAGCATTGGATGTTTTATGATTTGTGAAATTTTGAAAGACAAGACTAATTTTCTGCAGTGGACTGGCGGAACCTTCGGGTTACACAGGCGGAACCCTCCTGAGGGTTCCGTGTGTTCCGTTGGGCCAAATATGGGTTTACCCAGGAAATGCACTGGCGGAACCTTTGTGAGGGTTCCGCCAGTTCCGCCAGACCTCAAAAATGAGGCAGTCCACCTTTTTGACCCGTAAGACGATTTTCAAATTTTTTGAAAACTCTTGAAATTAAAAATATAATGTATAGCGGGTTAGGAAATACAAAAATTTGACATCAAGACACTCGTCTTATTGGACTTAGACCGGGGGCTAGCGAATATTTCCATATTTAGTAATAATAACACAAATATGAAAATTCAACAAGAACAAACATCATCATTTAACGCAAGTAATGAGACATAAACATTGTCAAACACAAGTAATAATGCATACAAGCAAATAACATGAAAGTTTAACAAGAAACACATAGTTTAACGTCTACAACGTTCTAAAAGCAACTAGTGCCAAACACTCCTTAAGCTTTGTCACACAAGCTATCCAACTTCTTCTTCATCTTTCCCATGTACCTTGCAATGCATTTCCACATTCCTTTTGTTTGTTTGAATTCTTCGGACTCATTCGATAATGTAGGAAGATGTTGAGGGTAGACTAAAGGAGGTGAGTCTAGAGTTTGAAAGTCCCTCATCATTTGGAAGTCCATCATCATCACTCATTGATGAAGATGAGGGTGAAGGAGATCGAAGAAGCCTTCCTTGTCTCTTAGAAACTCTCTCATCACTAAGAGGCACAAAGATGTGAGGAACAAGGGAGTAATCAAGGCGGATTCCTTTGTTATTAGGTGGGATTGGTGAAATGGCTCTAAAGAGACGGGTGAGAAGCATACCATAAGGGAGAGCGTTTTTGCTATTGAACGGTATGTTAGCCATTTTTCTAGCCATGTAATAGGCTAAGTTGAAGGGTTGTCTAGTGGAGATGCTATAAAGCATGTAACAAAGACATGTGTTAACATGATCCCTATTTCCTACAGAGCTTATGACATTAGCTCTAAGTACCTTTTCCCATTTCCTAAATTGAGGTTTAAGCTCACTTAGTTCCATTCCATACGGATCCTTATTAACATCATTACCCCAACGATCCTTTCTAATGTTTGAGGTTCTTATGAAAAGATGTTCACGAAGTATATCCTTACTAATAGGAAGAGAGGCATGAGCGGGATCACAATTTATAGTGTCAAGACTTGTGAGGTGCCATTTATCCGTAAAGAGATAAGTTCCACTATTTGGAATGCCTAGGATTTGAGCAAATTGTTCTAATGAAATGGTGTTTTGATGTTGGTTGATAGCGAAGTGCAAGAGCATTTGACCATACTCATTACAAGAGAGACAAATGGTGGCATAGAACTCAAGTATGAACCTAGGACAAATTTGTTCATCAATGTCTAGAAGACAATCGAAGTTAATGGTTGCAAGATCTTGGCGAATGGAAGTTCCTTCTAAGAAGGATGGGTGAATGGTTCTCCCTTCATGAACATAACGTTTTTCTAAACTCTTAAAGGTTTTGACTTGATCTTGAGAAAGACCTTGGGTTCTATGGTGTTTGGGTAAGTACTTAAGAGTATCCTTGTGATCGGAGAATATTGCGGAAGGCATGATGATTCCTAGAAAACACAAAATTTTATGTTAACGACTTTTAACCATGTGGATGTTCTAATGTGTTCCTACATGCAAACAATATGGAGACTCGGTTATCTTGACTCATTTAGATGCTCAAATTGTTTCGTCATGCAAATTTTGTTGTATAAACAAAAGATAACCGACATGCTCCTACTTGAATGTGTCTACGATTGAATGTACCCGAGAATGCATATTAGTTATGTATCCCTTTTAGCATTCAAGAGACAATATGCAAGTGATGTTTTAATGACTTTTTTTTTCATTTGTTTTAACAATGTGGTAAAGCATCATGTTCTAGATGGTAAAATTATTTTTGAGAAACAAAAACACTTGATGTGTTTGGCAAAACAAAATAATAACCAAAGCTAACTTTATGAACAAAGGAAACAACAACCAACTAGTGGAAGACATGATTGGTTTTCAACTAAGTTTTTCATGAATCAAAAGTTTATGCATGAACCCTAAGATGAATGAAAATGAAAATGTTATACATAAATTACAAATCCAATTATGATTAGAACACTTACAAAGTTGATTGGATTCGAAGAGATTAGAGTGGAAGCCCTAAAATTCGTGAGGTTATGTGTTTTTGAGAGGGTGGAGGCTGTTTGAAAAGTTGGTGAATGAATTAGGAGGGTGTTTGGTTTTGAATATAAAATAAAATAGACTGCAGGTTCGGCGGAAATGGCGGAACCAAATATTTGGTTCCGCCCGTATGGGCTGAGGGTTCCGCCAGTTCAGCAGCAAAACAAAGGAATTTTGTCGTGTTTATTGTGATCACACTCTAGGATTCAAAACTAAGGTTTTAGGTTTCATAAGTCCTAAACTAGGTCTAGGAAAGTTGAAAGATCCTAATCCAAGAGGTTTCGAATGGATGTCTACCAATGTGGTTATCGGAATAAACGATATTGGTTGAGATGTTCCTCAATGAACATTTTTTACCAATACTAAGACGAAGGATCTCATTATGTCATGCTAAGAGCATAATGGATTGGATAGACGCTGACGTTGACGCTTCCTATGTTGAAACGAGGGGTTCCGTCGTTGTCGTGAGTTTGCTTGATCTTCAAGGAGTTTGTTGACATGCTTCTTCGTCCAATGTTGTTTTGAAAGCTTTAAGCTCCTTTGAGAATCATTTGATAATGAAGAATAAAAGTGCAAGTACAACTTGTGCTCTTTCTCTTATCTTAATTACCGTCATAATTCGACTTGGTGTACACTTATGGTTTCTATTCCCGTTCTTTTGGGATACCATAATTCTTTGTGTAGTTTCTTTTGACGCATCCAAACACTTTCTTCCAAATTGGATGTTTTAGATTCTTTTCTAAAACGTGTACATAGATAAGCACCAAACATAATGTCGAATCTAATTGTTATGAAAACAAGTAGTCTTCCGAACATTTCTCTATGTTTAGTTTTACCTACGGATTTACTAATCTCATTCTTGATAAGTCATCAACTACTTAACTATTGAGAACAAGAGAGTAATTAGGAATGTCTTTGAGTGATAATTTCTTGCTTTTGGAGCTTGCTTTTGTTATCAAAGAGTCTTTCAATTGTTGACACTACATTCACACAATCCATTTTTGAAAGGTCTAATTTGTTAAAACTTGTAGTGTTACTCTAATGTCCAAAAGCTTGTTTTTATCACATTTGCTTGATTTAATCAAAGACTCATGACTCACGACATATGACCAAGGTCAATATTACTTGATTCAATGTTTGACTCGAGGTAAGACAACATTGCTTACATTGTGACCTTTAACCTTAATGTTGTGTCACTCGTTAGCATATGACTTAAGGATTTTAAACATCTATGTTTATTTCTTTTAATAGTTCATCTTCCTTGTCATTTTACTTTACTTACTTGTCTTACCATTGTTGGACTTTCGACTAAGTCATCATCTACCGAAGATGATATCTTAGAAGGAGGTGGTCTTTCGTTAAATGTTCAATTCAACGACTCCTCGACTCTTTAGGTTTCCTTTCATAAAACATTGTGAACTTTATTGGTTTATGAAAAAGTCCAAGAGATACAACATCATATGACTAAGTGTCACTTTTAATGTGTAAATCCAAGATGTTGAAAACTCACTTTCTTCCATGCATCCTAATTTATACTTCATGTGACTTGTTTCACCTTACGTGTTTTATTGTGAAATTATCATAAACGAGTGATTGAAGTAAATCATGATTTAGGACTCAAAGTGTGGAGTTTAGGAATGTTGTATAGCAAGCATCACAAAAGTGCAAGACATATTATCACTTTAGGAGATTCTTAGTTAGCTCGCTTGTGAGCAAGAGTTAAGTGAGACTCACTCAAGAGTTTCTCATGTTAATCTCTTGACGGTTAAGGAACCGAATCCACCTTATATCTCCTACTAGTACTAAAGATGAAATTCCTCTACGTAGAGAATTTTAATCTTAGTTATTCCTAATAGCACATAAACACATAGGGATACACACTACCAATAACACATACTATAACACATAATGCAAGAAGCAAGAGACAATCAAAAGGCAAGTTGAAGTAAAGTGTACCTTTTAATTTGCATAGAGATGCTATCAAGATGATAAGCTCAAAGCGTAAGATCTTGGTTTGACGATACACTTGAAAGCTCAATTGCTCATGTGTCCAAGAGGGTTAGATAATCATATAAAATCATAGAATATGAAGTTCTTAATCCTTTTGTCATGAGTTTCTATTTAGAGGTTAAAATTAACTCTAAATCTCTTTTCTAGGTTTAACAAAGTTTACTTTCTTTGTTTTACTTGTTGATGGTGATTTTGAGTTAAATCCTAATCCGGTTTTATCTCTAAACAACTTTTGACTTCTCAACAATCTTTCAAGAGATTTTGAGCTTTCATCAAATTTAGATAACATTTTCCCTTTCTCATTTTGCTTTTTAATCTCATGTTTGTAATCTAGACATATTTTACATTCTAGATCAATTTCAACATTACTCTCAAGTCTAGACATTTTATCTTCTAACAAGATTTCCTTTTCAAAATTGTTCCCAAGGGATTTTGAAGACTCATCGTTAAAGATAGTTTTTAGGTTCATGTTGCCTAAGAGTTTAGACTCATTTTCTAGTTTAGAAAATTCTAAGAGAAAAGTGTCGAAGCAAAAATGTTTGGTTTCAACATGTACCTTGCTTGTTGTTTCAATAAATTGAGAATCACTAATCGGATGATCATCATCGTCTACATCCGTGTCGCTCCATGATTCACAAGCAATTTCTCTTTGACATATGTACTCATCTTCACTTGTACCTTCATTGAAAACATTTAAACTAGTAGTACATGTATTCACTTCTAGTAAATGCCTATCTATTAGTTTTTCTAGAACTTCTAACTCATATGTAAGATCAAATTGATCATCTTTGACTTGACATATTTCTTGATGATGATTTAATAAATTTTTCCAAATATCATTAGCCGTTTGACAAACTAACACTCTTTCATATTCGACTCTTGTTAAAGCTTTACAAATCATTATCTTAGCTTTAGTGTTTTTATCAAGTTTGGAAAAATCATTTTGATTTTCAAAACTCGTGTTCGTTGGTTTGAAATCATCAATAGAAATAATATGCCAAAGATCTTGATCAATTGATCTCACATAGTTTTCAAATTTACTTTTCCATTCAAGAAAGTTTTCTTTTTCAAATAGCGGTGGTTTTTGCCCTTCTTTGAGATTTTCAAAATCCATGGATCGATCCAAGTTTTAAAATACAATATATTTTAAAGAACTTGAGTAACGTAGCTCTTGATGCCAATTGTGGAAAACTAGAAGGGGGGTTGAATAGTTTACCGCTTTTTAGGTTGATTATCCTTTTAAAACTTTCGTATAATCAAAGTTATAATCTATGATATACTTCTATTACTATTGACGATATAAGCAAAGATACTATCAAAGATGTAAACCAAAAGATAATACGTAGCATGCAAGAATAAAGAAAGAAACGATCAAACCATGACACGAGTATTTATCGTGGTTCGGCTACAAGGAACTCTATTTTCCTTGCCCTACGTCCACGCCCCGAGTATCCAACTCGAGAGTTTCTTTCACTAGTCAACAAACTCCTTCTCGGTGGAGAAACCTTTACAATCGTCGCTTACACTTTTTCCGGTACAAAGCTAGATACCGAGTTCTAGTTCGAGGTAGAACCAACCTATCGTCGCCTAATTCCTTTTACCGACACTAGGCTAGATGTCGAGTTCTTTACACGGGTACAACCACTCCCATCGTCGCTTACACAATTTTACCGACACTAAGCTAGATGTCGAGTTCTTTACACGGGTACAACCACTCCCTACACACTATGTATTTTGAGGCCTAAAATACAAACCGATCACTTCTACACATGATACAACTAACGTATAAACTACCGAAGTCTATACACAACAAAGATAACAAGTCTTGCAACTTATGAGTTGAAACTTGTAACTTCTTGGATGAACTTGTGAACTCCTTTGCTACATAAGAGAATCACACAAGTCAAATGTTACTGAGTTAGATGAGAGGATATGTGAATAATATAGCCTAAAGTGATGAGGGATTTCTTGCAAGTTGTTTGGTATTTATAGACAACCAAGTGTCAGCTCTGGCGGAAACGGCGGCACCCTCAGAAGGGTTCCGCCCGTGTACCCCCAGGGTTCCGCCAGAACTGACATGTCCAAACTTGCACACAAAGTAAATCCCTCCAAGACAAACAAGGTCACATCAATCTATATCATGCATTGAATCAATGAGGAGTACTTCCAAAGTTGTGTAAGAACCAAAGATGGTCAAACACACAAACTTACTATAAGTGCACATTGATGAGATGTGTCACTTTCTTTTTATGGAAGTAAAGACTATGTTATGACACACAAGGTCACATCAACTTATGCATTGACTCAATGTGGAATACTTCCAAAAGTGTGTAAGAACCAAAGATGGTCAAACACATAAACTTTCTATTAATGTGATGTGACACTTTCTTTTTAAAGAAATAAAAACTATGTTTATGTTTAAAAAGAAATGTTAAGTCTAGTTTATACAAGACTTAAAACTAAAGTGATGAATTACTTATAAGCTAAAGCTTGTACTTTGTCATTAACAAAACTTAGCAAAGATCGTACAATATAAATAACGTTTTTAGGCGATATTTGTATTAACAGTATGAAAACGTAAGAAGACGGATTAAAATTGACGAAAATGTAGAAAAATGGATGAAAACGGATAAAAACGTAGGAGAATGTAAGTAAGCAAATAAAAACAGACAAAAAACAAAAACGTATGATAATGTAAGAAAACGTATAAAAACGAACGAAAACATATGAAAGTGAACGAAAACGTATAAAAACGGACGAAGCGTACAAAAACGGATGAAAACAAATAAAAACGGACGAAAATATATAAAAACAGACGAACAACTATGAAAATATACGAAAACGTATAAAAACGGATGAAAACGTATAAGAATGTATGAAAATAGAAAAAAATGTATGAAAACGTATAAAAACGGACGAAAACGGATAAAAACATAAGTTAGCATATAAAAACAGGCAAAAACGGATAAAAACGTATGATAATGTAAGAAAATGTATAAAAACGGACGGAAACGAATAAAACTGTATGAAAATGTATAAAACGAACAAAAACATATAAAAACGGATGAAAACGTATGAATACGAACGAATAAAACTGGTAAAAATGGATGAAAATGGGCAAAAACAGATGAAAATATATAAAAACAGACGAAAACGTATATAAACAGACGGAAACATATATAAACGTACGAAAACGGATAAAAAGTATGAAAACGTATAAAAATGCAGGAAAACGTTTAAAAACGGACGAAAAGTATGAAAACAAACGAAAACGTACAAAAACAGACGAAAACATACAAAAACGAATAAAAACGTATAAAAAGACGAAAACGGGTAAAAACGCATGAAAACGTATAAAATGGAAGAAAACATATAAAAACAGACGAAAACGTATAAAAACGAATGAAAATGTATAAAAATGGACGAAAACGGATAAAAACGGACAACAATAATTAAAATGGATGAAAGCGTATAAAAACTGACGAAAACGTATAAAAACGAATATTGAGAAAGAGATGTAAGGTTTGTGAAAGAAGAGGTAAGAAGTGAAAGATAATGTTTGAATTTTAGAAGAGGAAAAAAGTGAAAATAATAACTTTTTGGTGTGTCTAAATGGCTAAGGATCATGGATTTATTTACTAGTAGGAATCAAGTGGTGTTATGACACACATTAAACTTGTTAAATTGCATCCAATATGATGTTACAAAGTTTGAATAAAACTGTAACACGTCCTTTAAGTATTGATGTTATGATCTACAAGAATATGTAACTTTAAAGGAGTTAAAGCATGTCAAAAACGTGTCAATCAATTTCCTGATTCATAGTAAAAACTAGGTAGAGAACCCGCGCGTTGCGGCGGGGTGTATTGATAAAGGAACATATTATAATGGTGACAACAACATTTGATCATTGCAAGAGTGTCATAGCAGTTTGCATGCATAAAGTTTCTGTGCATGTGTAGCACAAATGTTACACCAAAAATTAGGTTCACAGCGCGGGACAACATTTGATCATTGCAAGAGTGTCATAGCAGTTTGCATACATAGAGTTTCTGCGCATCTGTAGCACAAATGTTACACAAAAAATGAGGTTCACAGCCAAGCATAGGTGCATAGTTGAAGTAGTTGTGCAGTTAGAGTCTAAGTGTTATACAAAAGATGTGCAGGCTGTGATACATGGATGTTTTGCCAAATATTTGTGAAGGTGGAGCACAAATATTTTGGAAAACATGCTATTGTTTGAGAACGGCAGTACACCGGTTTAATATTTACATTGGCGGGTTAACATTTAGTTTTGCTTCTTCTTTTCGCTGCCTCTCGTCCTTGCTTTTTCTGGTGCTGAAGTTTCCATCGGTGCTGCATAGGTAAAAAAAAAAAAAAATTCCATTAGCTAATATCAACATTTTCATTAGGTGTGCTAAAAGAAATAATGAAGTGTTGGAAAAAGACTATTAATGTATAAACTTGTAGAATATTTTCCTATTTTCTTCTGATTCCAATCTACCTTTATTTATTTATTTATTCTATTTTCCTTTTTTTTTTCACCACCTACCTTACATGTTATTTGTGGTTGGGAAGGTTGGACAATCTTTGAGACACTAGATTGCTTTGAGAATAGAGCATGAACATGTGAAAATTTGGTTTAAAAAAAACTGTCAGCATGTAATAGTTAGGTACAAATTGTTTATTTGTGGCTAGGAGGGTTTGATAGTATTTCTATTTGTTGCCTATATAATTAGTTACCATGTGTGTGTGGTTGTGCCTCATACCTCATTAAATATTTCTTAAAAAGTTTGTGAACAAAGATTGTTTCAACTCCTAATTTTGATGAATTGAAAGAAGCATGCGGTTCTGATAAGTTGCACCATGCATTCCGTTTACTGTTTCTACATGAGGAGGCCGACAATGAAGGCTTAATCATGCTCTTGAGTGAAAAATGTGATGATGTGCGTGCCAGAATCGGAAAAAAGGGCGCTGCTTCAAGAGGTTGGAAGTTTCAACTTGTCTGATCCTGTGGTTGTTAATGGCCTACAATGTTTGCAGGAAGCACAGTCCAAGGATTTTCAATTGTTGGCTGCGTTGGTTGTTCTCCTTGATCTATTACGTGAAGCACGGGCCGAGAAGCGGCGCTATGTGGTTATGATGGAGCAGTATAATTAGGGTGTCTTTGTCTGGTTTTAGGTGTGCTTGTGTTTCTAAGTAGAAGTCCATGTAGGTCACTATTCCTGTGTAATATTATTGTCGTGTGTTGGTGGTTAAGACTATGTTCTTAATATTTGCATCTGTTGTTGTAAGATATTCCATATATGAATAAAATTTGGCAGTTTTATGCAAAAGGATATGCAAATGAATAATTTTTTATCTGTTCAATATTTGTATGATTAAAGATTAATGGGACCAACTGTGCTTTCTTTGTGGATGAAACTTAAAGTGTATGCAGAAATAGTAAAACCTGTGAAGTTGTGTAAGTCCAACAATGCAATTGAGTGGTATTTTGTGGATCAAATTCAAAGGAGGTTGTGCAAATAGTAACTTATTTGGCCATTACTTTTCAGTGATAAGGTCAGATATTTTATAAGTGTAACACATATAAGAATAGTAGTACACTTCGTTGATTTGTTTTCATCTGCTGAGAAGATATGCATGTGCAAAACATTTTTTGGTCTAGTGTGCCTATTTAAAAGAGTTTAGTTGCATGCTATTTTTGTCACAAATAAGTTTTTTCACTTTTATTAAATAAGCAAAAAGACACAATACCTAGGCGTCCTAGATGTGCTAAGCTGAAAGCCGATGCAAGTTGTAGCAGTTGGCCAGAGATGCTAGCTTTTTATTGCCAGCAAGCTTCAATGGAAGACATTTAAATGGCAAGACAAATAAATAAGGTTTGTGTAAGATTGGTTGGCATCGTCACTGAAAGATCTCGTTTCATTCAGGAGTTGGAAACTGTTGAGAACATTTATGCACAAAAGATGGCAGAGCATTTAAAAGAGGTTCAAGTGAAAGATGACAAAAGGTTATGCTTATGGCGACATTGGTAGATGAACTGGATCTAAATGCTCGTGGCAAGGATGTGTTTGTTCTAAAGCTTAAGGGAATTATCGATTTCTAAGTGTTGTGTTACATTGTGATATAACTTGTGTTTGTTTCATAAAGATGGTGATTATGTCTATGTGATATATATGTGTAAAATATTGTATTGAATAAAAGCAATAATAAAGGTTGTGGATGAATTATTTGTGTCATGCATTCTGAAAGTGAATCAGAAGGAAATCCATAAAACAGTAATGCAGCTGCATGTTTTGTTTTCATGCAAATGAGCTAATCTTTTATTCAATATCTAAATATGCCTTGTACATATGGGCAATTTGTTTTTTTCCATGCAAAAGATAGTCATGTGAGTACCTTTTTTGGCCTGGTTTTCCTATTTAAGATAGGTAGAATGCACATTTATTTTCATAACTCATTCGATAAGTGTCCTAAAAAAGCAAGAAAACACAATGTCTAGGCGTCCTAAGTGTGACTAGCTTAGAGCTGAGGCTAATTCTAACAATTGGTCTGAGATATTGGTTTTGTATTGTCGTCAAGCTAGTATTGAGGACATTCAAATGGCATAACAGATGAACGTGCTATGTGCTAGATTGGTTGGTGTCACGCGCGACAGAGTTAGTTTCATTTAAGAGCTCGAGACTGTTGGGAATACTTATGCTCAGAAAACGGCAGAGTATCTAAGAGAAGTGTAAGCGAAAGATGACCAGAAGGTCATGAAAATGCGTATAATGGTAGCTGAACTGGAGCTAAATGCTTGCAATAACGATGTGTTTATTCAGAAACTGGAAGGTCTAATGCATTTCTAAGTGCATGCCTACAATTGAAGGAGACTGTTGTTGGGTAGAATGTGTGACTCATGTTGATGTTAATATTTCCAACTATTTATGTGTGTTCAGTCTTATTATGTTTGTTATTGTAATGTTTACACGCAGTGTATGCTAGCCGATTGTAAGATATTTAATTGAATAAAAGCTAGTGTTTATCTTAAGCAAATTTACGTTGATTACCTTTTTGTTTTTTTGCATTCGGTGGTTCATCCTGAAACAAATGCCTCTTCACTGCTCTTGGTTTAGTCTCTTCGCACGTATTTTCTTCTGGATGTTCTTGGTTTGTTAGTGCAAGAGGTGTTGCTGGTGTTCCTACTTTTTGTGATGAAAAAAGTGAATATTTGCATCTTTAAATGTTATCTCTAAATAAGAAAAGCTGCTAATAGAGATGGTGTTACCTGCGACCGGTTCTATTGTTGTGCTTGTTGTTTGTTGCCTCTTTTTTTTGTTGAAAACCTGGTCAAGAACAAAATTAGTTGATCTGCCTTTTTGGTTGAAATGTATCTGAAAAATATTTTTCTGGCATTCAATTGCAAAGATCTCGGGTGGTATTTCTTGTGGATCTGTTGCTTTGTGTATTGCAACTAAGTCTTGACATGGATACCCTGTCACATCATCTGCTCCAGGAGTAAAGAAAGTGATGGGAGCTGTTGCAGATGGATCTGTGATAAAGGCTTTGAAGTTGTACCTGCATATTGTTAAGCAAGTGAGCCAATGAATTGTATTTTTTTTGTTTGTTTTTTTTAAGTTGCAATACACCTGAGTTAAAATTCATGTACCTATAGGATGGTTTTTCTTGCTTTCCATGATCCAAACAACGGTAGATTCCGTCTTCTTCGGTTGCCTTTAAAGCACATTCGCTGCAAGCTACGTAAAACCAATCTCTTTTGATGTTGATGCTGGTTATTGTTGCTTCGGTGGTAAATTTTACTCCCTGCAAATGGTTTTGCAAATTGTCAGGCACAGATACAATTTTGTGGTAAAGCTTACATGCATTATAGAAAATTTACCCTGTAGGTTTTCAGATCCTATTTTAAAAGTGTTTTCAGAGGGAACCTGTTCCAATATTTTTCTTTTTCAACATCTTAGTCTGGGGTTTTGCAGATGCGCATCAGTGGAGTGGCTCGGTATTTTGCCTTGTACATGTTTTTTTTTGTTTAAAGTTAGAAAAAATCTATTTTGGTAAATTCTTAAGCAAGTATGAAATGATTCTGAGATGTGGGTTTGAAGCATCTTACTGTGCTCTCAATTGATCAACTTCTGGTATCTTTGGGTTTAGGTAACAGTGTGTTGCTGAGGTTGCCGTTAGTTGATAATCTGCCATCGTAGTGTTTCAAAATGGATTAATAAATTGTTGTTTGTATACAAACACTACTTAGAGTATTGATGAAATACCTCTATATCTTGTTACTCGGCAAAAGGTTACTGCAATTATAATGGGCTGCTCCATTGTTTCAGGCTTCGTATCCTTAAATTTGTCGGCCATGTCATCCCACATTGTAAACTCTATGATATTACCGCTGTCAATATGAGCAAGCCATTATAAAAATGGAAAATGATGTTAAGTATTCATTTTTTAAGAAAAGCTTTTTAATGTAACGTTGGATACCTTAAACTTTCAATGTCCACTTTTCTGTAGACAGTTTCTTGTTGGTTGGCATCTGGTTTGTGCTTTACCTCGCCAACTGATCTTAGGCATCCAATGTAATCTGCAAGTAGGTGGGTGTTAGGATTTTTATATTTTCTTTGCTTTAAAAATTTTGAAGCTGAAAAGATGACCTGTTAGGATTGGATATTGCATTTTCCTGTCTCATCTTCTTTAGGGACTCTAGATTGAAGCTGGTTGTACGAAACAAACTTAAAGTAGTGGTATGGAATGTCTGGGGCTATCATGGCGTTAAACTTTGTGATATTCCCAAACTTTAGGCTTGTTCTGTTGTCAATTGTTTGCTGATATGGATTGGTTGGTTCACACATGAACTCTGAGATTCTGTAGGTAGAGCCAACTTTGATTTTTGGGTCAAAGTAATCGATCTCTTTGACATTCATGTTGGCTTGTATAGCGTTGCCCTGCGGATGTGCATGTGTTATATAAATTTAAGTGTCTAATGTGTTTTGTTTAGACTACATGAGTTTTGACGTACCTCTCGATCTATCAAGATGCAGCAAAATGCAGTTTCTTTTTTTTAGGAGAAAATCCACTTTCACTCTTCTTTGGATAGCTTGTTGAAATCCATTTTATGCACACTCTAACTTCAATCACTTTGTCATAAGATGCCGGTCGCAAGTCAGCAATCATTGCAATGGAGACTGTGCTGCCAGTTTCAACCATTTTGTTTTCAGATGTATTGCACACCTCAACAAGTGCAGTGTTGGTATTTTCAGTCATTTTGTCTCCAGATGAATGTTGCATCTCAGCAAGTGCACTTTCTTCCATTTGACTGTTAAAATATAACAGATAAAAGTTAGTGATAAAGAAGGATTGATAAACCGAGATGATACAAAGAGAAACCATGTAGGTAATAGTATGATGGCAGATGTTAAATAGGAAGCCTGTCTACAAAATGTACCTTCATGTCATAAATGTTACCATAGTTTTATGAAAGCAAAAGTTGGAGATATGCAGTTGTTATGCCATTCTTAAACACAATGATGATCAAAAGTGATTGCATTTTTCTTATCTAAAATGATATTAACATATAGTTGCTTATGCATCCTAAAGATTGGCAGGTTTTGAAAAGAAATGGCAAAATTTGCATGCTAAATATCTGCTAATTATACAAAAGAGATATAAAAAAGGCTCTAGAACTGAAAACAGCAAAAACAAAATAAACCAAAGCAAAAGAAGGTAAAAAAAAAAGAAAAAGAAAGTATAAAAAAAGGAAAAAAAATGAAACGGGGAAAAAATAATAATAATAAGTAAGTTATAAGAAGGTAAATACTAAAGGATGTGAGTATGCTGTAATAAAAAATTTGTGCCCTGTATTTTTTTCAAGAAATCTTTGTAAACTATATTTTTAGTCTCATGTGGTCTCCGATTTTGCTATTGTTTGATGAGGACTTTTAATCCCTGAGGAGATGTAGCTCTAGAAAAAGCTACATAGAGTTGCTGTAGAATACCAATAATATTAACTAGTATGGTTCTTGTGATTATGGTTCGAATTAAAGAAAGAAAGAAAAAGAAGAAGAGAGGAAGAAAGTTTAGAGAGAGAAAGAGAGAGAATTGGGAACTATAGAGAGAGAAAGTGAAGTTGTATTATTAAAACAAGGGAAGGGGTATTTATACTTACACTAATACGCCCCTACACGGGCTGTGGAGTGAGCTGACAGTGGGTAAAGACCCGACCCAACTCCACAAATATTACTTAAACTAACTACGTACTTAGCTAAATAATAATATAACTACGAGCTACGTCATGCTAATCTATACTCGGGGTGACCGAGTCTTCTATATGAAAAACGTATTCCTAACAATCTCCCCCTAAGGGAGGTCACCCCGGAAATTACACATTGAATTCAAGCATTCTATTATTTGAAGTTAACTTCGTAGCTCGTAGTTGTTGATTCTTCATATTTATTACTCTTTGTGCTTCCAGCAGTGGACTTTTGATGACTTGTTTTATATCTTGGATGTTCCTTGACGATTCTCTGAGTTTATCATCCAAATGTGTGTCTCCAAGTCATCTTTGTGCAGTATCGTCTCCAAGTGAAGTGGACATCTTTGTTTTGGCATGCTCACACTTTTTATGATCATGATCTTCATCATCAGAGTTGTGGAAGCATAGTTGAAGCCCATTCAATGATCATGATTACTTTGAATTTGACGTTGAAGTGTGAACATGAGGTGATGGATCAACATCTCTACTGCAATCAACAACCATTGCCAACTTCTTTGTCTCTAGTGGGTGTACGCCTTTCCAACATGCTTATACATCTTTGTTGAGTGAATCTCCATGGTTCTATAGGTCTGAATACTCCTTTTAGATGTTGGTATGAGCATGTGGAACTAGAGTGATGATGGTGGTGAAAGTGATAAGGTTGGTATGTTAAGCTGCATGAAAATTAGGTTAGTAATAAACATACCAGCACTTACAGGTTCGGACTTCGAGATCATCAACAACATAGTGTGAAGACTTTCTCTAATCCTTACCAAGGCCGTTCCCAATCGGATACCCCCTAAGGGGCTTTCACTGACATACTGAAGTACATCAACGATTAGGTGAGTCGCTGGATATCACCCCACGACTGTAGACCGTTTTGGAACACCACCACGAACACTAAGCGTAATCCACAAGAGATTACCGAAGTGACCTGCTGTCAGGGCTATTTGATGTGGACCCTGGTAGAAGTTTCCACTCAATCACTGGGAAATACATATGTATATTCCCTCATAAGTGTTCTTGGCAGATTGCTAAGATCTGCGAAGGACTCAACATATTACAACTGGTGTCCTTAATGTTGAACGACCCGTGTAGAAGTATCAAGTGTTCCTATGAGATCTTTTGATGCATCTCGTGGCTCTAGACTCAATAAGTGCAATTTGGTTTTCCTATGCGGAGACTGGGGAGAGATCTCCTGCTTCAATATCAACCATCTCTAAGAGATGAGTTGATAGATTACACCAGTTCCCCGTGAGAATGAAACAAGCTCTTTTAAGAGAACTTGAGTGGCTAGAAGGTTTAGTGCAGTGCGTCACTGGGTCTATGACGTCTTGTTCTTCAATACCGGTGTTACCTTAGTAACAACCAGTAGCAGATGAGTTGAACCTGGTTTCTGCCCTAAGGTTGAATAATTGGAGGGCTATTTCTTTTCACCCTTTCTCATTTCAATTCTTTTTAATTCTTCAACCCCTTCAGTGCTTACCGAGACTTCATTACTAGAACCTTGTTGTGTCTGTTCCAGTCCTAGCTCTATCTCAGTCGGCACTCTTCCCTTTCTCACTTTTCTCCCCTTTTTTTGTTTTCAATCAATCCTAAGGACTTCTATTCTATCTATTGGATTGTCCCTGGGAAGATCCCTCTTGTTCTGGTGGATCATGGGAACTCATACCTAACCTTACCATCCTTATAACTCCATGCATTAAAGTAAAATGGTCGGTCTTTTGATGATATTTGATGAGTGTGTAAATACTCATCATTTTTGTCTTATATGAACTGCCAAAACATCTAAAAGCACCCAAATATGCATCAAAATACTGAAAATATCCCAGGGTTGTGTTTTAAATGTTTTAGATGCAAAATGTTTGAAAACAAATGAAAAACGAACAAAGTTTGCATAATTGGCAGTTTTAGTCCCTCAACTTTCAAAACTAGTCAAATCTAGTCCCTGAGCATTAATTTTTGAAAGTAAAGTCAACCAAAGTCCTTAGAAAATCACAAGTTGTCATAATTAGTCCTTTGATGAAAAGTTTCAAAAGTTTACAAGTTTAGTCCCTGAACTTTGCAAAGTTGTCAAAAATAGCCCCTGGGATTAAAATCTTTTGGAAAATAACAATTATGGTCCTTGTATTATGAAACTTTGGCAAAAATAATCATTGGGTAAAAAGTTTGGTGAAATTACAAGGGTTTGGTCCCTCAAGTTTCAAGTTTGGCAGAAATGGTCCCTGGAATTTCAAAAGTGGAAAAAGTCAACAAAAGTCCTCACACTTTTCAACATTGGCAAGATTTGACCCTGTGAGAACCTTGGAAAAATCTCAAGTTCAAACCCTCAAGTTTCACCAAATTACATAATTGGTCCTTGTGTTAAATTCTAAACCAAACGGATCCTTATTATTACTAACCCCAAATNAAGAGTTGGCTAGTCCAGAAGCAAACGGCTTTTGGTAAAGACAAATCAAATCCGTTGACAGCTAATGATTTGCTCAAAATCATATGGTTATCAGTGTACCATAGTTCTTACTTGAACTGAAACATTTGGCTACTCCAGAAGTAATGGCTTTTGGTAAAGAGACATCAAATCCATTAAAGTCTTCATAAAAGATTGCTAGGGACTAGCAATATTTTAGTGTGGGGGATTGATGAGTGTGTAAATACTCATCATTTTTGTCTTATATGAACTGCCAAAACATCCAAAAGCACCCAAATATGCATCAAAATACTGAAAATATCCCAGGGTTGTGTTTTATATGTTTTAGATGCAAAATGTTTGAAAACAAATGAAAAACGAACAAAGTTTGCACAATTAACAGTTTCAGTCCCTCAACTTTCAAAACTTGTCAAATCTAGTCCCTGAGCATTAATTTTGAAAGTAAAGTCAACCAAAGTCCTTAGAAAATCACAAGTTGTCATAATTAGTCCTTTGATGAAAAGTTTCAAAAGTTTACAAGTTTAGTCCCTGAACTTTGCAAAGTTGTCAAAAATAGCCCCTGGGATTAAAATCTTTTGGAAAATAACAATTATGGTCCTTGTATTATGAAACTTTGGCAAAAATAATCATTGGGTAAAAAGTTTGGTGAAATTACAAGGGTTTGGTCCCTCAAGTTTCAAGTTTGGCAGAAATGGTCCCTGGAATTTCAAAAGTGGAAAAAGTCAACAAAAGTCCTCATACTTTTCAACATTGGCAAGATTGGACCCTGTGAGAACCTTGGAAAAATCTCAAGTTCAAACCCTTAAGTTTCACCAAATTACATAATTGGTCCTTGTGTTAAATTCTAAACCAAACGGATCCTTATTATTACTAACCCCAAATAAAACCCAATAATCCAAATCCCAAACAGTCCAACCCATCCCCTTTTGTCCCTTCTCTTTTCCTTGGCCCAAAACCACCCCAAGCCCAATCACCCTTCTGTTATAATAATCCAAATCAAACACCCCCGTTCCCACCTCTCCCCCCAGGGTCCTTTGTCCCCTCAACCTGTCACCTCCACCACCCCCCCACCATCTCCATCACATCCACCGCCCAACCCACCATGTATACCTACCTAACCCACTACAATAAATGCACCACCCCAAATTGCTATAAAAAACAGTTATATCCCATTTCTCATTTTGGCGCCAAAATCTCAATCAAGGGCTCAGATTAAAGATGAAGCATCCAATGGTCAAGAATTCACTCAGAGATCATCACAAACCCTAATGGAGCTCTATAAAAGGAAGAAGAAAGAGAATTGAAGACTGGGTAGTCACTTAGATAAATTTTTATGTCGAATTAGTGTAATTTCAAATTCTAGTTGTTAGTTTTAATCAAAGAAGCTTGTAATCTGTTTCAAAGTTGTAATTTGATCTTTTGTTAATCAAAAATCCATTGTTATCAGTTCAAATTCAGTTTCATAATTTCAAATTGCAAATTTCCTTTTTAGTTCTAATGGTGTTTTAAGCTTAATGTTACTGTATCATAAGCTCACTTAGGTTAGTATTAATCATAAGAAAACATAAAAAAGTAAAAAATTCAGTAACAAATAATCACAGGGTACCTTTGCATGTGACTGTGGAAAGCTTTGGAAGTTGCCTACAATGGAGGGGCAAGATGGACTTTTACCTAGCTTATCTTTGATAAGCTAGGAGCTTGTTGAGCATAAAGAAACTCTAGTAAAGCTAGAGCTAAGGTTTTCTACTTTCAAGTTTTAAAAATTCCAAGTTTTAGTGTAATTTTCCATTTTACAGTATTAGTGCTTATCATTGCTTATCTCTGTGCTTTTTGTGCTTATTTGGTGTTTGTTAGTTATATTATTGCTTAAAGTCTTAGGCTTGTTCAGTGATTTTCATTTGTGCTCAAAATCTCATTTTCACTGTCTAAGTAGAATCATTGATCACCTTGGGCATTTGTGAGTTAATCTGTGTTTCTGTGCTTGTTTTGATTCATTAAACCTTCATAAGTTGTTGTGGATCAGTTTCTTAGCCTAAATCATTCAATTGTCTTGAAAATCAAAAACTAGTTCAGTAAAAAGGATGTTTGGATTTGCTGTCATATCTGTGATCCTTTGTGTTGGCTCTGTGTTGTTTCATGTTTCTTTAGTGCATCTTAGAACAATAGAACCTTAAAAACCAGTGGTCATTTGTCAAATAGTCAAAATTTCTTTTAATCTCATCTAATTAGTAATCTGTCAAAGTTTTTGAGTCCAAAATCATCAAATCAGTTCATAAGTTGTTAGGGTTGCTTAATTTCATGTTCTTATAGCATAGTATAACATATTCAGTGAGTAAATCAAGATCAAAACTCATAAAAGTCAAACTCTTAGTGTTTTCTCAAAAGTCAAAATTGCATACTCAATAAAATGGTCAGTTTTTCTTTTTGATCTGTAGGATTCAATACAGATTGGAAATCCAAACCAATTATTGTTTTGTAATATTTTGTTGCTTGTTTACATATTTCAAAAAGAAAATCTCAGTTTGGAAACCATTTGCTTATAAATAAGCAGTGTCAAAGTTGACCATTTTGTCTGTGACCTCCCCTGTGCACAACTTTTTCATCTAAGTTCATAAGCTTCCATAGAGCTTATTAGTGGGCCCCAGTGCATGATTCTTGGCTTTTTGGAAAGCCAAGCAACTCATCTTGATAGTTCAGGGCTTATTTTGTATTTCCAAGCTTATTTGATAGGGCTGCTAGTAGCTTCTTGTTTGTCTCATTTTGACAGTGTATACTGAGTGGTCAGTATACACTGAGCTTTTGGCCATATTTCATAAGCTCACACAGAGCTTATTTGTAGGAGATAAGCTTTGATTTTTTGTTTATTTGGAAGCTTGTCAGGTGAGCTTATTGGTCCAAGTTTAATTTTGGACCCCTGAGCTTATCTGTAGGCCCCACAAGGTCTGCAATCTAGCACTATAGTCTGTTTGTATCTGTGGCAATTTGAAATTGCTTATTTGCTTATTTTAGCTTATCCACTGTGCTTTTTCAGTTCCTTTTGCTTAATTTGTGAGCATATAAGTTGTTTGCATCTTATTTATTAGCTTGTGCGTACTGTGTAGCTTTTTAAATAACTTTTTCATTATAAAAAATCCAAAAAACATAAACTGTTAAGCATTTTAGTGTCCAAAGTACTTATTTTTAAGTTAAAAAAAGTTTGTCTTTGTTAAAGTTGCTTATTTTAATTATTAGAACATCTGTCAAAAAGAAAATCCAAAAAATCATCACTTTTAATAAAGTGATAGCTTCTATTTAAGCCATTTGGCTTATTGCTCAGCTTTTTCAAAAAGCAATTTTCATTTTTACAATTTTCATAAGTTCCCTGTCACTTGTAGTGTTTGTAATAATTTTCTTAGATTTTTATCTTTTCATTTAGTAATTATAATAATTAATATTAGTTAAAGTAGTTTTAATTGAAAAACCAAAAAGAAAATCACTCACTTTTTATTTTTAATCACTAGTATCTTTTTATAATTTTTCTAGTTCTTATTAATTATAAAGTATTTTTAGAAATTAGTTTCAGAGTTTTTACTATTCATTTACTATTATTCTCATTTAAATTAGTTTAAATAGCTTTTAATTACTAATTAAGTAAATAATTAATAAAATAGTGTAATAATAGTTTTTATAAACTTTTTATAATCTTTTAGAGTTCCTGTATTAGTTAATTAGTTTTATAAAATATTTCATAAATTTCTAAGTCATTTTTAGTATTATTAGTAACTTAAATTAGTTAAATTAGTTTAATTAATATAATTAGTAATTAATTAATATTTAATTCAGAAAAAGACAAAAATATTTATTTTCAATTTTTACATTTCTTTTAAGTTATTTTAAAGGTTTGGAAATTAATTTTGCAATTTTCTAGTTTAAATTTGTAATCCTAATCATTTTTAGTTTAACTTTAATTAGTTTTTATTAACCTTTTAAATAAGTTTTATTTAATAATTAGTATTTAAATAATAAAATAATCAAAATAATAATAATTTTCTTTTTAATTTGATTTTCTTTTCATTTTAAGTTTGTAAAAGTTGCATTTTTACCCCCTGTAGTTTATTTTTGCATATTTCCACTTTTCCAGTACGCATTTAGGTTTTTAGGATTATTTGCATTTCTGTATTTGTTAATACTGTTTTATTATCATTCCAAGCAATGATTAGTGTAAAATCAAATCCAAATCTTTATCTGGTTACTATTCCTGAATCACTCATTCCTAAAACGTTTTCAAATACCATTTCAATCTCGCTGGGACTTAACGACCCGGGGATACACTGTGCTTACACCGGATCATAAATTGATCACTTTCTCCCTCATAGCTTGACTTAGTTGACCAGGAACCCTTGGTTGACTTAGTTGACTGTTTGGGGCGAGTCAAATTTTGGCGCCGCTGCCGGGGAGGTTGTTGCGTGTTTTCAAAACGTTTAGGTTTAGTTGTTTTCAAAACCCTCCTTGTACAAATCACATCACTTTGTAAAAAATTTTTGTAAAAATCTTAATCATATAAAAAACAGTCATTAACACTTTTCCTAAAGTGTTAACAACACCAAAAAAAAATCATAAACAACAAAACAAATCATGAAGTTAAATTACTTCGATTCTTTAAGATTACAACCTATACAGGTGGAATACGGAGGTTCTGACATTAAATTGCGAACCGAAGAGAGATCCATTCTTCTCTCCCACCACCCTGCGAATAGTCTTAAAGGAACGATTTCAGTTAACGAATCGATTCCAAAAATAATTCCCAAGTTTTTTTTACACACACCCCAAAAAGCCAAAAACATTTGTTTTCTTGTTAAATAAATACGTAAAATATTACCACCGCAAATCAAGGCAGAATACAACCCAACTGGGTGTATGACCATTAATAAGTTCCCAAACTAAAGATTAAAACTTACCATTGTACTCTTGTGATTGGTGTACCTTTTTTAAAGAAGCCAGTCACATTGTAGTTATTGGTTTAAGTTCACTGTTGTTTTGCCTCGGTCTTGTTTTACTTGTGAATATTTTTTAGTGCATGCGCACTCGTTCCCATTCCAGAAGGAATCGTCAAAAGAGCATAGCTGAATTGCTTGCTGCTGAAGAAATATCCGTTAATATGCCTGACGATGACCCACCACCCCCTCCACCCCCTCCCAAATCTGAAACTGGGGATGCAGCTCCTGATCTCCGAACGATGGAGGAGCTGTGTCAGCCTACTATGCAGGGGAGGGGAGGACCCATTGCACCACTCACTATCAGTTCCACGGATTTTGGACTCAAGCACCACATGATCCAGCAAGTCCAGAATTCGTGTCAGTTCCACGGTTTACCGGGTGACGATGCAAACAAGCATCTCGATAAATTCTTGACAGTCACCCAGAGTATGAAGCAGAATGGTGTCACCGAAGACGGCCTTCGCTTATACCTCTTTCCATATTCTCTCACTCATCATGCTACTGCCTGGTTTGATCGTCTCCCGAAGAATTCGATCCACAATTTTGATGAAATGGTTACCAAGTTCTTAGCAAAATATTTTCCACCATCCATGGTAACTATGTTGAGAAATGATATTAGCAACTTCAGACAGCTTCCCGATGAGTCCTTATTTGAGGCATGGGAACGCTATAAGCTTGCAATTGATCGATGTCCAAATCATAACATGCTTCTTGTCACCATCATAGATACTTTCTATAATGGTTTGACTCTCCGTCATCGTGACACGATCAATGCTGCTGCTGGAGGGACTTTCATGAAAAGGACCCCCGAGGAGTGCTATGATCTCATTGAAAACATGACTGTCCACCACAATTTCTGGGATTCCTCAGCTGAGAGGAATGATTCATGTAAATCTGTCACTCCAGCCTCCTCTGAAATGGCTGCTCTCACTAAAAAGATGGATGATTTGTCCACTGCTGTGTTGAGAATGCATCAATCTAATCAGAACATCAATCATCAAGTCAGAGCTGTCAGTCATAGTTGTGAAACATGTGGTGGTCCACATCCTTATACTGAGTGCCCAGCCACCGGTGGCTTCGCTCACGAGAACGTTTATGCTGCTCAAGGTTCCTACAATGCGGGGGGTAACTCTTACCAACCACAGGGGGACCGTAATCTCTTAAGCTATCGTTCCAACAATTTTCTGGGACCACCTGGTTTTAATCAGTCTCAAAACCACAATGCTCAAAACCGGAACCAAAATTTTCATCAAAATCAAAACCAAAACCGAATGAACCAAGGTTTTAACAACCAAGGGAATTTCAATTCCGGTCATAACCAGGGCTTTCAAAACCAAGGAAATTTTCAAAGAAATCATGGTCATAATAATCAAGGAAATTTTCATAATCAGGGTAATTTTCATCAGGGAAACAATTTTCAGGGTAATAACCAACATCAAGGGAATTTTGAAAACAATCGGGCTCAAAATGTTCCTAACAATCAAACTCAAGCCATTGTTCCAACTGGGCCTTCATCTGATGAGTTGTTAAAGCAATTCATGAAATCCCAAGAAGAAATGAACAAATTGTTGGTCAACCAGATCTCTGAACTTAAGAAGTCTTTAAATGATCGACCCTCGGGCTCAGGAACACTTCCGAGCAACACGATCGCTAACCCGAGGGGCGATGTTAAGGCGATCACCACCCGAAGTGGAGTTTCATACAAAGTACCCACGGCTCCTGCTACCCCTTCTTCTCTTCCTCCACAGGTAGCGGAACGTGAACCTGAGGTTACCACGGACACGGTACTTCCTACTAATAACGGAGATACCAATGACTTCCGCCCTCAAGTTGTCCCGGTCCCGAAACCCAAGTCCAAACCTGGAGTTGTTTTTGAACCTCCAGTTGATCCCGTTGAAAAACAAAACCCCAAACCCTCGATTCCTTATCCATCACGTTTACAAGATCAAAAGCTCCACGAAAAAGCTAGTCACCAACTGGATAAATTTTTCCAAATTTTTAAAGAATTACATTTTGACATAAGCTTCGCGGATGCTCTTCTTCTGATGCCCAGTTTGCATCAACGATCAAAAATCTGTTAAATAACAAGGAAAAACTCTTCGAGNCAGTTGATCCCGTTGAAAAACAAAACCCCAAACCCTCGATTCCTTATCCATCACGTTTACAAGATCAAAAGCTCCACGAAAAAGCTAGTCACCAACTGGATAAATTTTTCCAAATTTTTAAAGAATTACATTTTGACATAAGCTTCGCGGATGCTCTTCTTCTGATGCCCAGTTTGCATCAACGATCAAAAATCTGTTAAACAACAAGGAAAAACTCTTCGAAATGGCAAAAACTCCGTTAAACGAGAACTGCTCTGCAGTTTTGTTGAAACAGCTTCCCGAAAAGCTGGGAGATCCCGGGAAATTCCTCATTCCTTGCATTTTCCCAGGAATGGTTGAATGCTATGCCTTGGCCGATCTTGGTGCAAGCATCAACCTGATGCCTCACTCAATCTGGAAGAAACTTTCTCTTCCGGCACTCACTCCTACCTGCATGACTCTCGAGCTTGCAGATCGCTCTATATCTCGTCCCCTCGGTATTGCTGAGGATGTGTTCGTGAACGTAGGAAAGTTCCAATTTCTGGCAGATTTCGTGATTGTTGATTTCGATGCGGACCCGAGGGTTCCTCTCATTTTAGGGAGGGGATTCCTAAGAACGGGCC
>LBNU01038905.1:62119-74933 GCA_014162995.1 Artemisia annua
ATAAAAGTAGCATAATAAAAGTCGGGAACGTCATTATGATTAAACAATTATAAATGCCGATATAATTATAACGTTGGATGATTATACTAAATGAAATACTTTTTGGAAAATAAAAAGGGAAACTTACGAGTTATACGGGATCATGGTCACTTGAGTCCAAGTGGGCCATAATATTATTCATTTTATGACTTTCGTGCTTGTCACGGATATGTGACGTTAACACATCCATTTTCTATAACTACGTAACTTATTTGATCGACGGATTAAATAGGATCTATTTAGTTATATGAAATGAGTATATTAGTGGGTATTATATCCTACGACGCCCATAGGTCGTGGTATGTGTACGAGATTTATGAGTTACTAAATATCACGTGAGGTTTATCAAATTGACGAATTTGGTAAGTTTGACGTTCTATTTAGGGAACTTATTAAATTTAGAAACATACCATATAGTATCCTACGTGCTATGTGATTTAGGTTTTGGGTATGATCTTGGAATAATATATTAGGTAAATAAGTTGTGGAAGAATATCAAATCGACGGATTTGATAAACTTCGATGATTTAATTAATTAATATATTGGGCTAATATTAGACCCATAGATTGGTTATTGGTATCTCTTTCGTTGTGATTTCTTGATTTGAGTTGTGTCGACCCTCCACCCGCATGGATACCAAACGCCAAACTACTAATACGAGAATAATACGAGAAATGGATTTTTGGAAAGTAAAAAGGAATATGTTCGGGATTGGGAATATTTGATTTTGAGGAAATAATTCTGAAAAGAGTTTACATTGTTAGGAAGTGCCGAGTCCGTAGTTGCCGTCATTTGAGTTGCTATACTTCTTGATTCTACCGATTTCTTTCTGCTGATTTCTGGACTTGAGGTGAGTCATAGCCCCACTTTTACTCTTGAACTTTGTTTTCAATACTTGGGGTGAGAAACGTGCAAAATGTTTTATGTGGACTTTTATCGCCTTTTATTTAAAACTTGCTATGCTATAGAACTAGGGTTTATAGGACTATCGCGTGCACCTATAGGACTTTGATATATAGAGGTTATTCGTGAGATTTGGCTACCTATAGGCCCTATGGGACTTTGTTGTCTATAGGGTGCCCCTATAGGGTTTTGAGATTTGGTCGCCTATAGGCCCTATGGGACTTTGTTGCCTGTAGGGTGCCCCTATAGGGTTTTGATGCGGAGGTTATCCGCGATGCCTAGTCTAGCTAGCAAGCGTTTTGCGTATATGTCCACTTGATTTGATTATGAATATAAACCTATGATCTCACCAGCGAAAGCTGACTTTTAGCACGCTTTCTCAGGAAATTAAGCGATGATTTTGGATGCTTGGATTGGAGGTTTTGGCATGGCTATGCGGTCTAAGGATCTATTTTTCTAAAACTCTGATATGTATTGTGGACCTACGTTTATTACTTTTAGGCCTTACTTTGGATAAATTTGGGATGAATGTAAACTCAAAACCCCTTTTGGTTGTGTTCTACTTATGTTTACTTTATCTCGTTCTTTTATGACTTGTGTTGGACACCAATCCCCGTAGCACCCCGAAAGCTCGAATAGTCTTCCGCTGTACCAAATTTTGGGGGTGTTACAGATTGGTATCAGAGCCAAGGTTATAGAGAACTAGGTACTTTTTCGAAAAGCCTAATCTATAACCATTTTGATAAAAATCGATCCTCGACCAACGCCCGCCAGCCCGCCAAGCCGAAGCATCTTATATTACGCTTGAGATATTATGAGATGATGATATGATATGAATTATTATATGAGACCCTTGTGGAGGGCGGCTCATGAGGTGACTTATGTGATATGATATAAGGATATATTGCGATTATGTTTTGAGGTTAGATGCGAGAACTTAGTGATGCGTTAGACTTCACTATGTATTAAGCGATATTGCTTGATTAATGGATAAGTGATTGAAATGATTTGAAAATCATGGAAAGCCTCGATTTTACGATCGAATGGCATATTAAGAATTATACGAGCTTGTTTAAGCATGTTTAGGATAATGCAGTACGCATTGATTTCTTGATTTTGATATGGTTGAGAATTACGTGGTAATTGATTTGAATATATGTGTGATCGATGATATGTGGTATATTGATTTGGAAGAATTGATTATGGTTTGAGTTGCGGGTTGGTTTAACGTTAATAAACCAGACCGCAAGAATCATCGGACCTTTTGGGTTGACGAACCCAAATGGGCCGGTGAGTATTGCGGAGGAAATTTATTAGCGTATGACCCACCCTTATGACTCGTAAATTGTGTGTGATGTCCTGAATATGATAATTATATACCGTTGTCATAGACTGTGTCTCCTCCCTATCCAGTCCTCACTATTCGATTTTAGAGCGGTAACATATCCATATGTTTCCGTCATATTCGTTATTAGTTAATGCTGAGATCGGACATTCGTCCTGTTGTTCTGAAACACCATCTCGCGTCGTCTAAGAAATCATCTTAAAAACTATTACGCCAAGAGTGTGAATAGTTATGGATTGATTGTTGTGAATTCTAAACTGAAAGGTTATCGGTTAGATAACCTAGCTTCTTTAAATAACTACCGTCATCATCTAATGCCGCTTCGATTCGCCGTTGATGAAATTTGGAAGATCATGTATCGACATTGAATGATCGTGCTTAATTGGAAGTTTCGCTTACGCATTTGTTGTGTTGTCTATCGTTATAACCTCGGTGACTATTCGTTAGTCTCGCATTGAGTTTGCGGGAACCTCGTTCCAAACCCCGATGTGCGATGAATCCAAGCACCTGTTTACAAGGTGGAGCGGGAACCTAAAATCGTTGAGTGGGATAGATAGTATTCTTAATATCGTGTTTGAAGTTCATTCCTTTAACGACGAGGAGCAAAGTTTTTTTGCGATGTTATCCCGATATTCGAATCGTATAATTCGTTGATTGCCCGTGGGGACAGGTTAATAGCCCCGAAACGAGACTTAGTAGGACCACGCAGACACGACTTGTTGCAGCTATTAGCACAGGACATCGTGGACAACCTCTAGTCATTCTGAGCTAAACTACAAACAACCAGGTCTCGCCAAAACGTGTTAAGGTGAATTGAGCATTTATTGAGCAGTTTGTAGCCAAATGTGTGGCCGAGACACAAAACCGATACGAATCGCCCATTCACCAAAACGATGCCCGTAAGGGAACGTATGAGGAGTTACGAAGTTGTATGTCTATTGGAAGGGGCGAGATCGGAGAGGTTGTTGCTCTAGAACGTTGGGTAGAAAAGATTGAAACCGTATTTCGAATTGGTAATTGTGAGAAGACGAATATGTCTTGTAAACACCATGGGACGAAATAGTAATCTCTGATCTGGCTATATTAAAACGACTTATTCGAGGTATTGAGGAGGAGGATTTAAGACGATTACATTGGGGATTGTTGCCTTCGTGGCAAAGCGAGAAAATGGGAAATTAAAGTATGGAATTGTGAGGCGAACGGCAATGACATGCCGAATCAGGTCGTTGTTTCCGGGAGCTGTCACTATGGTGACTTGAGATAGCTCATGCGAAACCGCTCAAGATAGAGCACTATATTGATGGATTGGCCCTGTCTAACGAGGATGACGTGAGTACCTCGTGACCAGCTACATTTTGTAGTACTTTGAATATCTAATGGGATGAGATACAGCTAAGGAAGTGGTTGACAACAAGATGTAGTGCGAAGACCACTCAAGGAACGGGAAGTCGAGTTCTGGAAGCACGAGATGAGAGGTACTGAGCAACAGACCTACACTCATCGCTTCTTGGAGTTATTCTAGTTGCGCCCTGATATGGTAAAGAGTAAGGCTTGGTGATGATGACGCTGAGAAAGCGAAAAACAAGAGGAAATGAGAAGATTTGCTAAAGGTGAGAGAAACCCATACATACAACAAGAGGTCATGGATGCTTATGTTATCAAAAGCTGGGGAATTTGAGACGCACACTTAGAATTAACCTAAGTGCGACTATTATAGGCTTCACCACTCTGGTTGGTGTGCTGAGACGTGTCGTAAGAGTTGTAGGTGGGATACTTAGCTGGAGACCGTAGATCTAAGACCCATGCATTGGTTTCGACAACCTCCGGGTCGGATTGTAAGACTAGTGTCGCATATGTTATATGAAGAAAGAAGGAGCACTACATGAAAGCGTGTTGAGAATTGAGGAAGAGTGGAAGTTGCGAAGCCGAGGAAATGGAAGATAACCAAGGAGAATCGAGAAGTAAGAAGATACCAAGAGTATGAGACGTCAAGGAATGATTGTCCCGTGTGATGAGACTTATGCGCTGCACTTTCGTTTTAGCTGTCATCCAATGAATTACTCGACGGCACCTTCTTAACTATGCGTCACGAATCAGCTATGTGCGTCACTATCGTCATATCCTTCCATAAACCCACAAAATGTTTATTATCTATCCTCTTGTAACTAAACTTAGCATGACATCATTGGTCCTTAATTATACAAAGACTGGCCACCTATCTATAATTCGGGTAGGGATCATGTTATGCTGGGATGGTTGCTTAAACCTCTACCGAGAATTAAGTTTCTCATCCTATGCCTGAAATCTCGCATTTTGAATTGATTCTATCTCTCTTTTCCATTCTATGTATTTCGACTTAACCGACATCGTACTCCAACTCGAAGAGATACGTTACGCCACCTACTCTCGAGGAACGACTCTTTCGCATAGCATTCCATGCTACTCTACCTACTCCGTTACCCAAGAATCTTCGCCGATGATTATACGAAACATTGAGTTGAACAGCTACCGGATAATTTGTGACTTCGTATACGGATAAGAGGCATAGTTACTTATACTTGGTTCATAACCATATTTTTGCGATGGATACTAGAGGAGATGCCGAATCGACAGATCGATTGCAGGTAGCAATCAATGCCATTCTACGTGATGCTATTCGATGCGTTAGCAAGTAAGTATGCACTCGAGACTGGTCGATTGTTAGTGGGAGTGGATGTACACTTACTTTGTGACGGAAGAACTAATGAAAAGATTGTACCCATTGCGTTTATACCTCTTTTGGTTAAGACTCAAACTACTTGGACTTAGAATGTGATGATGAGCCGACCACGGTGAAGAACCGACGCCCTTTACAGAAAAACTGAACCTCTTGATCAGCTTTAAGGTTCAAAGGGGCTAGTTGAGGAGTCGATCCGTGATCGGAATACCATCACCAGCAATGATCCGGGAAAGGAGAATCCCGAAGACTGTGTTACGCCGTTATGACTTATGAACCTCTGGTTAGGCCTGTCGGTTAACCAGTACCTCAGACGCCTTCATAGTGTACGTGAACCTTAAGTAGTCAAGCTGTGTTAGTAGCCAATGATAATGGACTAAACTTCTCGAGAAGTAGGGTTAAGCTCGAAGGACGCTTGGGATAACCCTAAGTCTGCTTGGGAAGGAATAGCAATGGACTAACTTCTTGGAGAACGAAGTTTAAAAGTTTGACCGTCCGACTTCGTAGTCGTGTGATTTGTATTTACCTGGGTTATGTTGAAATGTAGCATGTTAAGAATTGAGTTGTTCATACCATTCCTACCGGGATAGAAAAAGAGTAACTAAGGAGAAAACGAAGAAAAAGCATTGTGAATTTGGAAGTAAATGCGGTATAGTACACCTAACCTTGCCGTATCGGAAGATAGCATAGGTGAACTTGCGAATGGCGTTACATCGTATAGAAGATTGGTGAAATGGTAAGATATGAATGAAGAAGAAAGTAGCTCACGCCTCTCGTCAATTCGAGACATGCGAGAAGAGCTGCACCACTCCTGAGTTAACACCGGATGCAGTTGTAATTTTACACATAATCCGGGGAAAACAACACCTGTGACGCGCGAAGTGTATGATATACACTAACTATATGGTTACGATATGTTTTAAATCAGAAAGAGCGAACCGTTAAAGTAGGCTCGCTAGATAGAACTACCTGGTGATGATGACTGCAAATTTGCTATTATTTGGGAAAAAGAAGACGTTATTGCCGACACTCTTAGTCGAGCAAGAAGTATGCACATTAAAACCGCCTGATGAACACTGACTTTTAGCTGTAGGTGCCTATTCGGTTGTTTTGAGCAATCCCTAAATTGAGCCAAATCATCAAAGACGTTAAATTCTTTTTCTCAACAACTTGATACACGGTCTAATCTCGTGACAGTTCTTGTTTGATGAGTTGCGAGATTAAGCTAAAATCAAGTCGTTGCGTAGTTTAAGGTTTCGGTGATTTTGCTCGAAGATGGGGAAGGCTTATTCCATCGAAATAGGTTACTCGATAGTGGATTGCGATTAATATGCTGAGTTTCTGGAAATCTCTACAGATGACCTTGGGGACGAGTCGTAATAGGAACGATACATAACCTCCCCAAACCGATGGTCAAAGTAAGAGAAACGTTGTATGTCAAAGATGAAGCTTCGAGCTAATGTTGTAANTACACTAACTATATGGTTACGATATGTTTTAAATCAGAAAGAGCGAACCGTTAAAGTAGGCTCGCTAGATAGAACTACCTGGTGATGATGACTGCAAATTTGCTATTATTTGGGAAAAAGAAGACGTTATTGCCGACACTCTTAGTCGAGCAAGAAGTACGCACATTAAAACCGCCTGATGAACACTGACTTTTAGCTGTAGGTGCCTATTCGGTTGTTTTGAGCAATCCCTAAATTGAGCCAAATCATCAAAGACGTTAAATTCTTTTTCTCAACAACTTGATACACGGTCTAATCTCGTGACAGTTCTTGTTTGATGAGTTGCGAGATTAAGCTAAAATCAAGTTGTTGCGTAGTTTAAGGTTTCGGTGGTTTTGCTCGAAGATGGGGAAGGCTTATTCCATCGAAATAGGTTACTCGATAGTGGATTGCGATTAATATGCTGAGTTTCTGGAAATCTCTACAGATGACCTTGGGGACGAGTCGTAATAGGAACGATACATAACCTCCCCAAACCGATGGTCAAAGTAAGAGAAACGTTGTATGTCAAAGATGAAGCTTCGAGCTAATGTTGTAACTTTGAGAAAAGGCTGGGAGAGACATCTGACTCTCCCCAAACTTTCCTGAGTTGATGAAAACAACCTGGCGTCAAGATTATACCGTTCAGGACTCGTTATGGTCGAATGTGTCGACATAACTCTCGCTGAACCGGAATTGGAGACAGTAAGTTCGCCATATTGACTTTCATTCGTGAGACCGTCGAAATGAATATTAAGATCCCAAAGGTAGGGAAAGAAGATTATTAAGATATCACCTGGAGATGGTGGAATACGTTGAGTAAACGTGAAAAATTTAATCCTTGCTATTCTGTTTCGCTTAAGAATTCTTGTTAGAATTTGAATTTGTGATACTCGTTCTTGCATCGGGACTTAGCAAAGTCCACAAGACTCATGACGAATAGTCTGGAAAGACGCTTTCGGCAGAAATTGCCACTGCGAATCCGGAAATTTTCTATTCTATGATGATGAACGTCAAACTCCTTTGAGGAGCTTGTTAAAATCCTATTCGTGAAAAATCTGGCGATCTAAGCCAAGTCATATCGTTATCTTTGAGCTTGTTGGAAATTCTGAGATAGCCCTCCACTCACGTGGTGAATGTGAGGATGAAATTCAGTGAATCTATATTATTTTTATTCGATATTGATGGGTAATTCTAAGTGAAACCCGGGACGGGTTTCTTCTGAGGCTGGGAGGATGTGACAACTGGCAATTTAAGGAAATATTTTAAAACCCGCATTACTTTGAAATTTAATGATACGAAATGTTTGAAATTTATTTTCAGCGGATTATGTTAAATTTAAACGCGTGATGTGGAATTATGAATCATACGTGGAGTTTAATTTGAATTATTGATCGGATATGGGATAGATGTCGTGATTTATTGTTGAGACATCTATTAGGCACTACGTTGACTCCGGCACTAGGAATAACCTAACAAAAATTTAATGTTTTGAAATTACGGTTCGGCTATTTATATTTATTTTTGAACGTATCGTGAATTTTAAAAAATATTAGGGAACGAGCTCGGTTTGAAAATGTCGAAATACTTTGAAAAGTTTACGGGTTTGGCTCGGGTAATCCACTCCTAGCCACCTTACCCAAACCATTAATACTATTATTATTATTATTATTAATACATTTTTTTTAAAAGAGTATTACAAAAATCGTCCTTGTGGTCCTCCTGGCTCACAAACGCAACCACACCAACACTCATCTCTCTCTCTCAATATTTCATTTTCCCCTCACCAAAAACCCTAGCCGCCGCCCCTATTTCCGGCTGCCACCACCTCACCGCCACCCTAACAACTACATCACCACCACCATTTGAATCCCCATCATCTCCTCTTCCCGATCCACCACTACACGCGCCCTAAAACTTATACTTTTATCACGAATCCACCACAACTTCGTCATATTTTTCTTGTTTTTGAAGTTTCTTTACGTTTTGGTCTTGGGAATCGAAGGTGAGACGAGTTTTAACTCGTATTTTAATGAAAAACGTGACCAAGGGTCACAAAATTTATTTTTCCTTTCGGGTTTGTTGGGTTTTGATGAAATCTTGATTAAAAATGTTGGGAAAACTATATTTTCGATATATAAATTCGTTTGGTATCCGGGTTTGGTTTTCCTTGTAAAGGTCGAGTTGGAAACCGAGAGCTATGGCTCTCGGCTTGGTTTTATCTTTGTGTTCATGTGGTTTCCTTGATGGTTTTGACTTCGTAGTTATGGTAGCGAGTTATTTGATTTCATGGAGTTTGATTTTGGCTTGAGTCTTGGTTGCTAATTGGATGCTTGTTGTGCTCTTGTGTTGCCGCGACCCAAAGGGTCCGTTGGGCAGCTTGGTGTGCTCGTATGAGCCTAAGCCGAGACCCTGGTGGTCATAGGCTTGAGTCATCTTGGCTCGTGGAGCTTAGCTGAGACCCAAATGGGTCTCTCGGTTCATATTGTTGTTATTATTTTGTCGTTGAGACTTGGGTATAATTTTGTTACCATTTGTTGTTGTGTTGGCCGAAAGAAAGAATCAATATTGGTATTGTGGAGTTGTGTTGACGGCAAGTGGTAATGGGGACCGATTGTGAGACGGTCAAACTAGAATGACGGAGATAGGTTAGTCGGGTGCCGTAGTCGGACCCTATTGTTGTAGTTTGTGATATGGGACTTGTTGGCGGAGTTGTGATATTGGTTATTATTACTAGGTATTTTGGTTGTGCGTGTCGAAGTCACGTTGACTTTCTAGTCAACGATTGATTTCGGCAAAACGCCGTAACACTTGGACTTGGACAATGAGCCGAGAGTGATGACTCGGACATGTGACCATCTTATATAACTCGATATAAATTATAATCAAACTTAATAGTAAAAACTCGTAATACTATTATTATTAATATAAACGTTTATATAAATATATAAACGTGAAAACGTATATATATTTATACAAGTGTGTATATTAAAAATAAAACGATCGCGAGTAATATTATAATAACGTGACGATATAAATATTATGCTATAAAAGTAGCATAATAAAAGTCGGGAACGTCATTATGATTAAACAATTATAAATGCCGATATAATTATAACGTTGGATGATTATACTAAATGAAATACTTTTTAGAAAATAAAAAGGGAAACTTACGAGTTATACGGGATCGTGGTCACTTGAGTCCAAGTGGGCCATAATATTATTCATTTTATGACTTTCGTGCTTGTCACGGATATGTGACGTTAATACATCCATTTTCTATAACTACGTAACTTATTTGATCGACGGATTAAATAGGATCTATTTAGTTATATGAAATGAGTATATTAGTGGGTATTATATCCTACGACGCCCATAGGTCGTGGTATGTGTACGAGATTTATGAGTTACTAAATATCACGTGAGGTTTATCAAATTGACGAATTTGGTAAGTTTGACGTTGTATTTAGGGAACTTATTAAATTTAGAAACATACCATATAGTATCCTACGTGCTATGTGATTTAGGTTTTGGGTATGATCTTGGAATAATATATTAGGTAAATAAGTTGTGGAAGAATATCAAATCGACGGATTTGATAAACTTCGATGATTTAATTAATTAATATATTGGGCTAATATTAGACCCATAGATTGGTTATTGGTATCTCTTTCGTTGTGATTTCTTGATTTGAGTTGTGTCGACCCTCCACCCGCATGGATACCAAACGCCAAACTACTAATACGAGAATAATACGAGAAATGGATTTTTGGAAAGTAAAAAGGAATATGTTCGGGATTGGGAATATTTGATTTTGAGGAAATAATTCTGAAAAGAGTTTACATTGTTAGGAAGTGCCGAGTCCGTAGTTGCCGTCATTTGAGTTGCTATACTTCTTGATTCTACCGATTTCTTTCTGCTGATTTCTGGACTTGAGGTGAGTCATAGCCCCACTTTTACTCTTGAACTTTGTTTTCAATACTTGGGGTGAGAAACGTGCAAAATGTTTTATGTGGACTTTTATCGCCTTTTATTTAAAACTTGCTATGCTATAGAACTAGGGTTTATAGGACTATAGCGTGCACCTATAGGACTTTGATATATAGAGGTTATTCGTGAGATTTGGCTACCTATAGGCCCTATGGGACTTTGTTGTCTATAGGGTGCCCCTATAGGGTTTTGAGATTGGTTACCTATAGGCCCTATGGGACTTTGTTGTCTATAGGGTGCCCCTATAGGGTTTTGAGATTTGGTTACCTATAGGCCCTATGGGACTTTGTTGTCTATAGGGTGCCCCTATAGGGTTTTGAGATTTGGTCGCCTATAGGCCCTATGGGACTTTGTTGCCTGTAGGGTGCCCCTATAGGGTTTTGATGCGGAGGTTATCCGCGATGCCTAGTCTAGCTAGCAAGCGTTTTGCGTATATGTCCACTTGATTTGATTATGAATATAAACCTATGATCTCACCAGCGAAAGCTGACTTTTAGCACGCTTTCTCAGGAAATTAAGCGATGATTTTGGATGCTTGGATTGGAGGTTTTGGCATGGCTATGCGGTCTAAGGATCTATTTTTCTAAAACTCTGATATGTATTGCGGACCTACGTTTATTACTTTTGGGCCTTACTTTGGATAAATTTGGGATGAATGTAAACTCAAAACCCCTTTTGGTTGTGTTCTACTTATGTTTACTTTATCTCGTTCTTTTATGACTTGTGTTGGATACTAATCCCCGTAGCACCCCGAAAGCTCGAATAGTCTTCCGCTGTACCAAATTTTGGGGGTGTTACACATACCATGCTCTGGGTGCCTGTTTAAGTCCATAAAGTGCCTTCTTCAAGCGATAGACATGATTAAGGCGTTCAGGATCAACAAACCCTTCTGGTTGACTTACATATACCACTTCCTTTAAGTGACCATTGAGAAATGCATTCTTCACATCCATTTGGTAGACAATCATATTCTGACTGGCTGCATTAGCAAGAAAGATTCTGATGGCCTCAATTCTAGCCACGGGTGCGAATGATTCTTCAAAGTCTATACCCTCTTCTTGTCTGTATCCTTTGGCCACTAGCCGAGCCTTGTTTTTCAGAACTTCACCATATTCGTCAAGCTTCACTTTGAAGATCCACTTGAGAGCGATAATCATAGCACAGTCGGGAGGAGGCACTAATTCCCATACATCAAGTCGGTCAAATTCATGAATTTCATCTTGCATTGCAGTGAACCAGGATGCTTTAGTCAAAGCTTCTTTAAAATCCTTCGGCTCAGTTTTAGACAGTATGGAGCTGACGAAGCACCACAAGGCATCTGTGGCAAGTTGTCTACGTGTGGAAACGGGGCGAGATGGATTACCAATGATGTTGTCAATTGGGTGATCGTTTGTCCATTTTCTGATATGCTCATGAGGTTGATGACTGAGGACTGATGTAGCAGTATTAGAATCTTCCGAAGAGGTTGCCACATTGGATGGATCAGGGGCAAATATGTTGACAAAAGGTTCATCAGGTGGTTGAGCAAAGGGATTCACTTCAAAAGAATTTTCAGATGCGGTTCCTTGAGGAATTGAAGAAGGTTGATCGGTGTGAGTGGGTTGAATGGGTTGAGTATGACTGGATGACGGAGCATTTTGACTAAGAGAGATGGAGATGGAAGGCCCATTTGTAGGTTGAGGTGCATCATTAGCAGCAGCATCAGGACCTATGACTTGTGGTTCTGGTTCGACTATCTGTTGAGGTTCAAAATACTCATCATACATTGGATCAAATAATTTCTTCAAGTCCTCACTTGTGGGTGGCACATAAGGAGCATCAGTAGTGGAGGAATGTACAAGTCCCGAACTAATTGGTCCAAGAGTCAAAAGATTAGATGCGGGTCCAGAACTGGAGTATTTAGGAGCCGTGTGCTCGGACAGCTCATCAAACGTGACATGGATGGTTTCCATGATTTGTCAGGTTCTTTTGTTGTAGATTCGATAACCCTTCTTGTTAGGTGCGTAGCCAACGAAAATTCCAATATCAGCTTTGGCCTTGAGCTTTCCCAAGTCTTCACTAACGTTGGTTGGGTAACATAGTGCACCAAAAACTCGAAGAAATGAAAGATCAGGTTTTCTCTCGTGCACCAGCTCATAGGGGGTTTTGCTGTGAAGAGGATGTATCAGTGATCGGTTCTGAGTATAACAAGCAGTTGCAATTGCCTCTCCCCAGAGGAACATAGAAGCTGTGGAGATTATCAGCATGGTTCGTGCGGCCTCTACAAGGATACGGTTTCGTCTTTCAACGACTCCATTCTGTTGAGGTGTTCGAGGTATACTCCTTTGATGACT
>LBNU01038906.1:7094-36028 GCA_014162995.1 Artemisia annua
CCGACTTTGTCAAGGACCACAAATCCCTGGTGAAGGAAGCTAATGAAACTCGTGAAAATATGAAAGTTTTGGAACGGTTAAATGATTCTCTCTTCGAAGCATTTATGTCTACTGATATTATGTCTATTATTTTGCAAACATATTCTGTTGAAGACGATGAAAGACTGCGAGCTGAGACCTCTGAAATTGTTTCAAAATATGAAAATGCTCTTATTAAACTTGAAAAAGAAAACGTGTCATATTTTAAACAACTTGATCGGAAAAACGAAGAATGCAAGTATGACAAACTGTCGTATGAGTGTGCCTTCAAGAACATGTAAGAGCAAAATGATCTTTTGAGGGCTCAGCTAGAAAGTCTAAAAGGGAAGGGTGTGGATACTAAGTTTGCAAAACCATCGACTTCGGAGAAACCAAATGCTTCAAAAACGGTTGAAAAACCAAAAATGTCAATTTCTCGGTTTGCTCCAAAAGTCGATGAGAAAAAGGATTTGACAAAACCAGTCACTCCACAACCTTTGCCCAAGCAAATGTGCTTACTTCTGGCTCTTCTAGGAATAGTACACCGATTGTGACCACAAAAACAGTTAAGGAATCTGTTGGTTCTAATGACATGGTCCCAAATCAGCATCTAGAAGAAGCTAGGAAAAAGTCACAACATCGAAAAGAAGGAATTTTAGGTACAAAACCTAAGGTGGTGAATTCTACAAGATTTCAAGGCACTGCTAGTAGTAGTAAACCATTACCTAGGAACAATCAAAAGACTAGGGATTGGCCTACATCTAAGAGTAGTTGCGCAAAAGAAAATGCTAGGCAAGTAGAATGCAACACCAGGTATTCCAAAGACTGTAGCGACAAAGTTAAAATTGCTGTGTTAAACAAGAATGTTGAATATGTTTGTCCTACATGTCAAGAATGTGTTTTTTCAGCTAATCACGATGCATGTATTGCACAATTTCTCAAGAAAGGAAAATCAAGTGTTAAGGCACAATCCACTAAGACACCAAATGGAAACAAACCCGTTGAGAACAAGGAAAAAGATAAGAAACCTAATAGGTGGACATCTACAGGATGTAGTTTTTCAAAAACTAAGACTTCCGCTGCATCTGATAAGAAAACTACGCCTAGATCTTACCTTAGGTGGATTCCTACGGGAAAAGTGTTTAAAACAGTTGGTCTTAGATGGATTCCCACAGGAAAGATTTTTGATAGTTGCACAAAAACAAATAATAGTGAAAATCATCAAGATAAGGATATAGAAACCACTACAACTGCTGATAGCGAACACCCTCAATGTGAGGAAACATGTACTTCTAACACTGTTATTTGTGGAAATTCATCTTCTGTGGATGCAGGTACTTGTAAAAGTGATGAGGGTTCATACACCCAATGTGGTAAAGAAGAATTTTATGCCAACTTCGCATATGGAAATCCGTATCTTATGCCACTCTTATCTCCACTTTTACTTGTTCAAACTTAATTTTTCTTTCTTCAATTCTTCTTTGTAAATATTTTTGAAAAACAAAATACAAAATTTGAAAAACCAACAATAAGAAAATACAAAAATAGAAAATTTCAAAAATATAAAAACAATATAAAATCCAAAAAATCCAAAAATATTCTTCTCACGACATGTCTCTCGTATAATCGATATTATGTACGTTTCTAGAAATGTCAGTCAAAAATGACACGGATATGTACATATGCTTGAGCGGGAGTTCACTAAATGTTTTCTAAAACATGTCGTTTCTCGAATGTTTCTTCACAATGGCTTTCGTATACTTTAGTACGAAACCCGAGCTTAAATGATGGCTTCTGAACACATCAGTTCAGGACCCGTGCTTCAAAGAAAGGAAAGTGCTTACACAAAACAAAGGTTTTAAATACTTTTCGAGCACTTATCCTAAAAACATAAATTCTCTTATGAGCACCACCTTTTCATGATTTTTTTTTCAAAAAGATTTTCAAAATCTATCAAAATCGGTGCTCATCATCAATATGACTTGTGTACACCTTACAGTGCACAACTCAAGTTTTCAAAGAAAGGAAAGTGCTACGCAAAAATGATTTTCATCAACAAAGTGCACTTATCCTAAAAATGGACAATGTTGTACGCCTCAGTGCGACATTCCTATTCAAACAAAGAGAAGTCTTTATTTTTCAAAAACCTTGATGTAAAATTCAACAAATCTGAAATTTCTTACATTTTTAGAATTTTGCTCAAGAAGACTCCTTCCCTCTATACTGTTTGCAAAAGATTAAACTTCTCAAATCATATGCGAGTTCTGAGGGGGAGTAGTACAAAAGAAAAATGTTCCGATTTCATGCAAAAACAAATCCGTCTATCTCTCCAAAAGTTTTTCTTTAATCAGTTGATATCAAAAATATCACGATATGCTATTTTTGAGGGGGAGAAGACGTGATTAAATGTGATCAAAATGTTTAATGATTGTGGCAGAATCTTAATAGAGCTCGACTCAGTTATAACCCCCGAATTGACGAAACTTAAATGTCTGTAATCGAAAAGACTTGTCCTGGACGGGTAATAATTTCAAGCTGGTCTAACCAGTGATGTAATCGTGTCTCGAATAGGACTTGTCTAAGTAGAATGTACCAATTCGAGAAACTTTCTTTGGACTTGACCAGGCCGGGTAATAATTTCAAGCTAGTCTAACTAGTGATGTAAACGTGTCTCGAATCGGTCTTGTTCACTTAAAGTCGATCAATTCAAAAAGTGCCAACTCTACCCAACATGTGCAAATTTATCGTAAAAACTTATGAGCACATGTGAAGGGGGAGTATTTAAATGAAATAAAAAACTCTCAAAGTGTTAACAAAAATATGTTTTATGATCATAAACACTTTGAGAAGATTTTCAATAAATGGTTTTATGGCAATTATAGGATAGTCATGGTGATATAAGGTGACTAAGGTTAAGAAAAACCGTCCTATGATCCGCCAGAGCCGGAGGGATCTACCTAAGGACAATTCCAATAGATTAGAATTAGAAGTCCTTAGGTATGATTTGAAAAAAGGAGTAAAGAATGAAAGGAGAAAGAAGGGGTTGAAGAATTAAAAAGAAAAGTAATGAAAAGGGTGAAAAGAAATAGCCCTCCATATGTTCAACCTTAGGGCAGACACCGGGTTCAACTCATATGCTACTGGTTGTTACCAAGGTGACACCGGTAATGAAGACAAGACGTCATGGACCCAGTGACGCACTGCACTTAAACCTTCTAGCCACTCGGGTATCTCTCAAAAGATACTTGTTTCATTCTCACGGGGAACCATTGTAATCTATCGACCCGTCTCTTAGAGATGGTTGATATTGAAAAGGAGGCCCTCTGCTCCATGCCTCCGCATAGGAAACCAAATGTGCACTTATTGAGTCTAGAGCCCTGAGATTCATCATAAGATCTCTTAGGAACACATAATATCTCTACACTGGTGATTCTACATCAGTGGACACCAGATGTAAACTATCGAGTCCTACGCAGATCTTAGCAATCTGCCAGAATGTTTATGAGAGAATTTACTTATGTATTTCTCAATGATTGAACTGAAACTCCTGCCAGGGTCAACATCAAACAGCCCTGACAGCAGGTCACTTCGGTAATCTCTTGTGGGTTACGCTTAGTGTTTCGGTGGTTCCAAACGGTCAACAGTCGTGGGGTGATCTCCAGCGACTCACATAATCGTGGGTGTACTTTTGTATGTCTGTGTAAGCCCTTTCAGGGGTATCCGATTAGGAACGGCCTTGGTAAGGATTAGAAGGAGTCTTCACACTATGCTGTTGACGATCTCTAATTCCGAACCTGTAAGTACCGGATGCCTTATTGCTAACTGTTTTATGCAGGTACAACCACCACACTAGTTTCCACATGCTCATACATACATCTCAAAGTCAAAGAAAGTTCTCACCAAAGATCGATGCATAGAAGAGGTCAAAGAAAGATTCTACGTCATGTGAAATAATCTACAAAGTTAAGTGACAAAGATCAAAGTGAAAAGGAACAACAAATGTATGTATGACAAAGACTAAAGACGTATGAGCATGTTGGAAAGGCGTCTAACCTACAAAGACAAAGATGTGACGAAAGGCAGATGGATCAACCACAACAAAGAACAAAGAACGAAGTAAAATCATTTATCTAAGATCATAAAGCATGAAGGAACAAAGACTAAAGACTATTCTACAACGACACGCAAAGTTCAAAGACAAAGAAGACAAAGACCTAATCACGTGGAGCATCATTCGAATGACCACCCCTTAAGGGGAGATTGTTAGCATCAAATAAATATAAAGAAGTGATGGTCATTCGAATCCTAAGAACTTTGTAATGTGTCGTAAACGTATGATAGATTAGTCAATTGGACTTGTGGACTTAGTAAGCTAATATGTTATAAGTTATATTGTATAAGCCTTTTATGTAACAAAAGTCCACCAAGTCCAAGTCCATTAGAAAGCCCATGAGGCCTTTCTCTCTAAGTATATAAGCCACCTAAAGCCTCATTTGTAAGGTGTGCTTGTGTGTGTAAGTGTGTGTTTTATATGAAATTCTCTCTAGTTTCTATTACTACTTTCTCTCTCTAAAACACATACATATATATCATCAAGTCACCATCTTTACTACATATTGTGTTTACTTAAGTGTGATAAAGTTTTTATCTTTACGTTCCTACATGAGTAGTCTAAAAATTAGTCAAATGTCGGAACACGCTAAGTGACGTTTTTTGTTGTACGCGGGATAACCTCTCAGTTTTGATTTATATGAGCTCGTAAATGTTCAAAAAGAAATAGTTCAAGTTTTTGGTTAAGTATTAACCTAGAAAGTGTCAATTTAGGATAAATGTCATTTTCTGGCTTACCTGGTTTGAGTTAACGTATACGCATAAATGTATATCTTTCAGCATTCAGAGTATATAGTTTTGATTATTAGTAAATGTCCTTGCAAATAAATTATGAAATGGAGTAATGAGAATGTACTGGAATATTGTAGTTAAATTTTAGTCTCGAGTCATAGTGCACAAGAGGGTTATTCTTGTTTCACATTTAAAAAAAATGTAGCCTGTAAAAGTGGTTTATTAAATGTTCAAATGGAATTACTTCGTGTTTAACTTTAATAAGTGACTGGTAACTTACGGGGTATTACACTTTTAGAGACTTCAAGTGCCTTCTCAAGTAGTCACAAGTTGGTGTCAAAAGATTAGAGAAGTTGGAAGCTAGAGATCCTAGTTCAATCAAAGTCCTAATCCTTGTTCTTAACTTCCTTTCTTTAGAAAGCCAAAAGTTGAAAGAAAGACTAACACACTCTCTTGCTCAACATCATTTACATGCTCCTTATACTTCATTTACGCTATATATGGTCTTTATGTTTTGTTCATGATGTACAATAACCTTTAAAACAAGTTAAGAGAACTATATGTTAACTTTATGCAAGTAAACATGAAAACTAGTGACATATATTATGAAATATGACCAAAATAGTATAACCATGATATTAGACACTTACCTACTGTTAAAGAGGACTTTACAAGGAAAACATAGCAATTTGAATCACCTAAAACGAGTACACGAGTCAAAAGATACGACCAAAAGAATTTAGCAAAACCGAAACGCCGAAACTGCCAAAACAAGCTATTAAGCAGCTGACCTTTTTTAACAAGGTCCTTCTGGTCCGTTTCATCAAAAAGTTAAAACACGAAAGTTATCCGAAATGATGTTATACATCTACCGATGAAAGTCGGCCTGAAAACACTTAAAACATACCATTTCCCTTCAAAAACTGAAACAGCCCTATATATAGTCTCACGACTATACACTTTGTCATGACTAAAGGCAAACCAAGAGGCCTAATGGCCTTAGGCCGAGACCACAGCTACGACTAAGGCCAAGGCTGATCTCAAGACCATGGTAGCAAAGACCAAAGCCACGGCAAGGCCACGGCTAAGACCTTAAAGCTTTCTAAACCGAAATCATTAACTAAAGTTTTAGTCTTAACAAAACAAAACAATTTGGATCTACTCCATCGATAGACCATGAGATTTTGCAAGTAATATCACATCCGTACTAGACTTAATAAACTTATAAACAAAACAATCTTCCTTCAAAATAAACTTTCCTAAGTTTATTCGACCTTAGGACATATAACTTGTAACGACCAAAAACATATATTTTCTATCGAATACTACAATACTAAGGATCTTCATGTAAGGGGTTCATTAGAGTGAACAGATCGACGAGTTGCTGGATTTACGAATTAAAGTGTCCTAGCTCCTCGAACGTTTACTGCATGACCTCTGAATTATGATGGCGCGAACGGTAGTACAAGATATAAACTAAACATGTTTCATAAACCGTTTTTATATAATGACATACACAACCTATCAAAGTACTACATCATGAACAATATAAAGACATATATAGGCACGCTTTTGTTTCTTAGACATTGTTCCAACCTAAGTCGCAACGTTCTATTCTAGGTTGCACATGGAGGTTTTCCCGGCTTATCCAGCGATTTCTTTATATCCTTAAACATCATCCAACTCACGGTGAGTTCATAGCCCCACTTTCTATTACTTAATTGTTTTACAAACCATTGGAGGGAATACATGCTATTATTTTCAACCGAACACAATGCCTTTAAATTTTATGATTATCCAATTGTTTTATTGTCACTAAGTACCATCGTTGTCAAACATAAGTCCCTTATCATGAACCAGTTAATCACTAGCTTTAGTGAGCGCGAATATTGTGAATAGATCTATTGGGATTGACGAATCCCGTTTGTATTGGCCTAGTACGTTCAATCAAACGCACTATATTTGAATAGGGTATACTGACAGAATACCTACCGGGCACAAATCCACCAATTAATTTTGGTAACCCGTTAACATTTTGGTTGCATGAGCTTAGTGTAATAAATACCAGACAATGTTCAACGCTATGGAGTGTATAACAACGTAACCCATACACAGAATAAGGATACAAACAGGACTTAGTCCAATTATAAAATAATAACTGTTTTATTTTCAAACCATTGGTGTGAGTCTAATTAACTCACACTACAAACATATTGTGTTCAACCATTAATAAACTCTATGAATTTCACTCAACCTTTGTGTTGACAGTTTAAGCATACATGTATTTCAGGTCCATGATCTTAGAGACTGGCACGGAGGAGCATGGATATTCAAGAGGGCTATAAATTTTAATTATCATTCGAAAACTCATTAAATGTAATTTGTAAACATGGAACCATCTGGTACCTCATTTTGTAAATATGGTATTTGTATAATTCGAATGATAAATCTTTTAAAACGACTCAATTAGAGTTCATATTCTATTGTTATAACTGTTGTGCCATGAAGTAACACCCAGTTTGAATTCCACTGCGTATCACGAAATTGGGGATGTTACAACAACTTCCTAACTAATCCGGACTCGCTATTTACAAAGATTACATATAATATCAAAATCACAAGTCTAACTTATGACTATAGATATTGTCTTGTATCTATATATGTTACCTCACTTGGTTAACATGAAAGTAATGTGTCATCCTTCAAGACGATAAGGATTTACATCAATTCATAACTTATACTTAAGTTATTGCTGTATTATCAAGTCTTGCTATCCTTGAATGCTATCCAATCTCATCAAAGTAGGATTGACAACTTAAGTATTTCATCCGAAATATTCAAGTAAATCTGACTTACAATTGTAGTCTTTAAAAGTCATATCTGAAGTACTTAGATAATTCATTATCACTCGTACCAAATCAAATGCACATTGAACAAACTCAACCATACTTTCTCACCTATGAGTACTTAGATAATTCATTATCACTAGAACCTCCGCTGTCAACTGAGCATCATACTCCTGATCATTTTATCAATTTCCACTAGGGATAAGTAGTACTATGTTCACAAAGTATTGGTAATACTTTGTCGTTGAACTTCTGCATAAAGCCTAGTTAAACCTTAAATCAACATCTTAAACAACATATGTTAAAATGCAATCTTAAAGACCAAGTATATTTAGGATAGCACTATTCGATTCAAACACTTTGGCTTCATACCTTCATCTAGAAAAGCATAATGTTTCGGAAAAACATTATGCACAAGTAATCATGAGTTTTCATCTTGATAAAAAGATAATGTATATCCTATGCATTACTCTCGCCTTGCGACATGAACGGTTATGTTACAAGAGATTTCATTATACCTCATCGGGTAAATTAACATCTGCAAGTTCTATGAACTAGAGCTTCCTCATCATCTTGTCATTGTTGTTTTCATAAGCATGATGACTTTATTCCATGTAATAATCTTACTTATTGAAAGACACTATATGTGTCTACTTCCTTTCAAGCGTTCATCATAACCAAACCTTGCTCATAACCCAGTTCAAACCCTATGCCTATTCGACTCATCTCTAGACCATACACAAGATCTATTGAAGTTAGCAATTTCACTTAGATTCCTATTCCAAAGAGCGTTCTTGAGAACATTCTTAACATATTCCATTATCACACACAAACACATCTCTTGATCTTGGATGACCAATCACTTGCGTAACACATACTTAAACTTAACATAAAAGATGTCTCCCTTTAGATCATTCAACCGTAGATTCCAAACACATATATTAAAATCTCTTGCATTACACATACATGTGTCGATTACATGTTATTTGTTTGATATGATTGGACATCTTAACATAACCATGATAACTATTTGATTGATTCATGTGTAATCCTTGGTTATTTCTTTATGATGCCTGCATGCTTATATGTTTCGTGTTACTATATATTTACATGATTTATATGATATTTTCATTCTTTATTTATATGATGTTTTGCATGATTAACATGTTACTTGTTAATTCGTGATATGTCATTTTTATACATGATGTTTTTATATGATATTTATATATTTTAAACCTTGTGTCTTTTGCTATCATTTATTATATCCATGCTTAGGATGGTCTATATAATACATGCTCCAAAATGTTATCATTTAAACATGGGTTGCATAAATTTTTCGTCTTGTTTCTTTAGTGACTTTGTCACACTATTTGTTCACTACGTGTGCACTTATAATTTGTTGAAGTACTTTTGGTATGATAAACATTTAGAAGTCGTTTTATCATACAAATTAATCACATAGATCGTTATATGCTTAAGTGTATAAGCTTAACAACAAAACAATTTTACAAGGAAAGTATTTCGTATTATGTCATGCTCTTGCTTAATATGATTGTTTATGTGATGCTATCTAGCCATGTGGTAACTTTATGTCTAGTAGTCAAGTGTGCTGTCTGAATAAGATAATATCGTTAGATATTTATCTTGTTGACATCTTTTCTCACTAACAAATTTGTTTTAGTGAATTGAGAACTAATCATTTGCCATCTCACTTTGTTCTAGCTTTTATATGCTCATCTCGCATAACTGTAATCCCTTCATTTGCATATAGTTTTAAAGCTAATAGGATTGAGTCTTAGAGATTTGAAATTTGTGTTTGGACATCTTTCAATCGACCTCTTTCCAAATCGCATTATTACTTCCGCTTTCCAAAAATCACTTCCATCACTATTTAGCTGGAACAACACTCTTATCCTCTCCACTTCCTATGAGAAAACCACATGCCTCTTCATGCGATCATCTCGCATTGATAGAGAAGAGTTACGTGACTTCATGGATGAAGTTCTTTGTATGCCAACCAACATCCGCAAAAACATTACTAAGCTCATCGCTTTCATTAACCTACAACCTCCTAAACACTTCATCATCACTCTTTATACTATGCATTACACAATATTTTGGATGTCCACCAATTAAGGCGGAGATAAATTCATTCACATAGTTGTCTTCTCGCATTAAAGAACAGGTACTTATGTCTCTTACATCCTCTAATACCAACATGTAGGTTCACACGATCTAGTTATAATCAGTTCACAAAATCACAAGTGTTTTAATCCTTATTAACCATACATCACAGTTCTGTAACTAAAACCTCATCAAGTGAAAAACGCATCATGTGTTTGACAAATCTCTTAAACTAGAACCATAAAGTCTCCCTAGACTTTTACTATAATTAGTGAAACCAAATCTGTAGATATACCTTTGCTTGAAACGTCTCACAATTAATAGTGTCTAGGATTTTTCTTAAACTAGGACCTCACAAATTCGTTGTCTAGAACACCATCATAGGATCTCATCCTTTTCTTCCTCGACACATATCATGCACGTCATTGTAAGTGCAAACGATATTTTAATCAAACCTCTTATTCTCAACACGTTGGTCTAATCAACACTCTCGCATCTTATGATGTCATTTACATCCTTATATAGGGTCTTAGTATTCTTTATTCCTTTCTTATGAAAGTTTTGTTCCTAGGTGCTTATTTTCTTCACTTCATTTTGAATCCATTCAAGCATATATTATGGCATGATACATCATCTTTGGTAGATGATAATGTCGTTAAAGGTCATGTAGGTCTAAACCATGTTAGTACTCTTTCATCCATTGTCTTTTAATATAGGTCATTCTTTCTAAACGTATTTCGTTTTCATAAGCGTCAATACTAATCGATCAAATCATAACCCGTAGTCGTCATTGAATATCAATGTACATTCACTTTTTCTTTTTCTCTTAACATTACGTAAGTCGTATTCCTTTATCCCTTAAGTTGTGAATTTTAGATTGCATAAGTCCATATGTTCAATCTTTATATTCGTTATAGCATTTGCTATAAATACGAGTTTCTAATTCTTTAAATAGTTGTCTACGTTATCACCACCACCTTCCATCATCACTTTCACTAATCATCACAACCATGGATTAGCGAAAACTTACTTTTATCAATCCTGAATCATCTACCGATTTATCACCGCATGAATCCTTCTAGTAAACCAACACCAAATTCATTGCATTCATTATAACTACCACCCTTTCTTTCACTAGTAAACCAACACCTACATTAGCACCACTTACTAGTAAACCATCACCAACATTAGCACGACCCTCTTTAAGCATTTCAACCTCGTGTCTTCCTTCTAGGCATTGTTTTGTAGGATTTTATCATATTAGTGTTTTTCTTATGTTTGTAATTCTTATTACAAGAATTCACCTCATGAGATTTGGAAAAGGAAGCATTTTGGACGTTTTTGGAGCATAAAAGTGAAGAAAACGACAAAGTCTCAAAACCAAGCTGAAAACAGTACCTGACGGCGTCACTCTTTACGAGGTGACGGCGTCACACTTTGACAAAAAGGTGGATGATTTTTACACTAGACGCCCCAGAAAGATTTTGGAAGAATTACATGTGACGGCGTCACGTGTAAATGAGAGTAGGCCGTCACGTTATAGCTAAAAGGGAGACGGCCCGGAGACATTTAAAGGGGGACGGCGTAAAGAGTAGATTTGAGCAATCCGAGAGAGTTTTGGCGGCGAGGTGACGGCGTCACACTCTAAAACGTGACGCCGTCAGATTGTAAAATCTATATATATTCGTTAATTTTCATTCATTAGGTGTGTAACTTTTGGGAGAACTTTAGGGATAAAACCCTAGGTCGTGGTTTACTGTATTTTCAGGGGTTTTTCACCCTTGAACGATTCATGTTCAATTAAAGATAAGTCCCTTTCAAATCAATCAATATGTCTATGTGTTGCTTGATTATATCTTATGCTTGTCTTTACTTTAACATGCTAGGCTAGGTTTCTCTTGTGTTTGCTTAGATCTAATGAAACCTAGTTATTGATTACTTGTTGTTGGTTTGTGTAACACCCCCAACTCAAATATGGCAGCTACAGTGCTGGGGGTATTACGAAAATAGAAACCAGGCACATTTATAGTAAACGACCACAACTCGGGACGTTTGAAATGTGACCAAAACATATCATTCGATTTATAAACCATTTAGAGTACAAGTACTCTTTATATAAAATAGCAGCGGAAAAGTAAATAGAGTTTGCAGCGGAAAAATACACAAAGTATAGCAGCGGAAATGTAAAAGACACAAAAGGTTTGACGAATGACATGTAAAAATAATGTAGTAAAGTAGTTAAGCTGCCGTGACAGAATACCACTCCAGCCAATGCCACTCCTCCACGCCCATTATATAACCATGCCAAGCTAAACATCATTACCTGAAAATACATGCTTAAAAAGTCAACACAAAGGTTGAGTGTAATCCATAGGTTTAAAATATAAAGTTGAGCACAAGGTTTAATCATAAGATATGAGCAACATATGCTAATATCGGGTAATCAAGATAACAACCAATGTATAGAGGCATCCCTGTGCATATAACATTGTTGATGATGCTAAGCTCATGACACGCAAACGTTAACCACAATCATAATATCAATATAACCGCGGAATTTCATAGTATAACAATGCCCTCAAGGTCGAGCACTTGCCATTTACTCGACAAATCGAATATAGTACACCACAATTTGCCTATCTAGCAAAAGGAGTGGGAGGGTCAATTCCTATAGCGCTATATCCCTATATTCGCGTTCACTCGCAAGTGATTAATGGTTCATGATCTGAGGGTCTTGCATAGGCAAGGCAGAGCTACTTAGCACATCGTCAGGAAAGCATACCAATCAGGAAAGCATACCAAAAATACTTGTGCTCAGAAAACATTTAAAGCATGTATCTCACCCCATGGGTTTATAAACATTTAAAAGATAAAAAGTGGGGCTATGAATCACACCTTAACAACAGCAGGTAACGAGATATATATGTCAACCAAACAAATACGCCTCACAGCAGACAATCCTCAGCACAACCTAATCATATAAATATCATAACTCAGCAATAGTACTCGAATACTTTAATAGTTAATGCTTGAATGAAGTTTTATAAAAGATGATGGCGTTTAAAAGAAAACATTTTCCAAAAGCAGTCTCGTGTGGAAGACTATAGAAAAGATTAAGTCGGCGAACCTCAAAACACATGAGAAAACAAGAAAGACTCGAAGAATACTCGTCAAAAGAAAGGAAGAACAGAAAAGAATAAAAGACACGAAAGAAAGACAACAATTCCTAATAGTCTCGGTATTACATTTCCCAAAATATATAATAAGATTATATTTGTTAAAGTATAGTAAGAAAAATAATATATATTTTTAGTAAATTTTGGCATGACCTGCCCGTTTATAAAGCATTTCCCGAGTCATCGACTCTTTTAAATATAAATAATGTTAATAATAATATAAATGTAGATATTAATATGATTGGATATATCATTCACGTTGTCCATTAGTTGTTCAGGTTTATCGACCATTTCGTATAGTTCGGGTTCCAGGTACGTTAAGATCTTTAAGGGCCTAACATACCCTACCGTCTCGTGTACCAAAGGGTCCGTAAGTCCAAATAACCATAGCCGCAAATCCAATACGTCCAATACAAGCTCACAAGTCATAATATAAGTCGTCAAAGCGGATACTAAGTCCGTCATCCAAATTAAGTTAACTTTAACAATTTTATATTTTAGTTTCATAGTTATTATTCCGTATTAATATTTACCTTTTAAAACTAATAATAATAATAATAATAATAATAAGGTTATAATAATAACAATAACCATCCGAGACTAAACCGTATCCCGACAACGATAAAACAACACTTCACAATCCCATATCTCGCTTTCACCAAAAATTAATAATAACAAATAACCGAGACTAATAACCAATCCCGACAAAACATAACCAAAACCAAATCCAAAATAAACATCACAATCCCATATCTCGCCTCTACCAAAAATACCAAATCTAATCCTAAACCCGTCAACTAACCTAAATTAACAACCAATACATTTCGCTTATACCTTCGGCTTAACCAAAACTCATCCGAATCCAAACACAACCAAACCAAGTCACCAATAACATCAACCAACAACAATAATAACCACTCACCACCACCACCATGACTCGGTGGTGGTGGGTCACGGCTGCCGACACACGAACAAACCAAACGGAACCCAAAATTAATTCAAACAACAAAAATATATACTCCCTTTCGTCACCTAACTCGACCAAAACATCCAAATAACAAAACCCTCACCGAGTCAACCGAGTTGACTCGGTGAGTTGACCGAGTCGCGACCCAAACGAGACCACAAGGTGAAAACCACACGAGTTACATCATTAAACACTTATTTAAAACGTTTTTATAAAAATAAAATCAAAAAAATTCGGTTTAATTATTAACGAAAATTAGGGTTTTGGTAAAATGATGTTTTTATTAAGAAAACGTGATTAGGAGAGGGTTAGGGGGTCGAATACCACTTGGTCTCGTCGGAAAATATGGGTTTGGCCGGAAAACACAAAAAGTCGAATCTTGTTTTTAAGATCTAGGGCGCGTGGGTTTGTTTGGGGTGAAACGGGTTGCGGGGATGAGTCGGGGATGTCCCGATCTATCAACGGGGATAGGTGGTGTTGTGGTGGATGGCCGGAAAATATTCCGGTGGCCGGAAAATAGGGCGGCGCCGGCGAAGGGGGTGTTGGCCGGATTTAGAGAGAGAAAGGAAGAGAGAAGGAGGAGAAGTGTGTGTATTTTTGGGTGTGTAAAATGAGTGAAGTGGTAGGGTGGGGGGTATTTATAGGGGAAGTAGTTTGGGTGGGTTTTAGCTAATCTTCTTCATAAAACGGTTCGGGACTCAAATGACATAGCAAACGGACTCGAAAAATTATAAAACTTGCGCCATCGTTCTCGAAATAGTTTTTCCAATAAAATCAAGCATAAACTTCATAGTTTTTCTCAAACTCATAATAAATCAAATAATTTGGCAAGTGAAACAAATTCGAGTTTTTCTAGGTTGTGCTGAGCTAGTCTACAAATAAATTCTCGTTCCTAATATATCTCACGCTCTTCAAATCAAATTTAACATGCTTTAAAGTTTTAAAACGTTTCAGGCTCTAAAAATAGAAGTTTGGCTAGGATTAGGTTTTAGGAAAAATACCAGGTGTTACATAACATACATCATATTTAGAAATCCGTCCCGGATTTAGTCTTGGTCACCAGTCCCGGTTTTGAAGAGTTTTGGGTACTTGCGTTTAAACTCATCCTCGCGTTCCCAAGTGTACTCAGGTCCTCTCTTGGAATTCCAACGAACTTTCACAAGAGGGATACGACTCTTCTTCAATCGCTTAATCTCGCGATCCATAATCTCAACAGGTTCTTCCACAAAATGTAACTGCTCATCTATCTCAATCTCATCAAGCGGAATCACCGCGGTCTCATCAACCAAACACTTCTTCAGATTGGATACGTGGAAGGTAGGATGAACTCTACTAAGTTCAGGTGGCAATTCCAACTTATATGCCACGGGACCAATCCTTTCTACAATCTTGAAAGGTCCAACATACCTAGGGTTCAGCTTTCCTCTTTTACCGAACCTGATCACACCTTTCCAAGGTGATACTTTCAACATAACCCGATCTCCTACTTCAAATTCTAGAGGTTTACGCCTCACATCTGCGTAACTCTTCTGACGATCACGAGCTACTTTCAATCGTTCCTTAATCTGAGCAATCTTCTCGGTCGTCTCTCGGACTAAGTCCGGACCGATAAGCTGTGCTTCTCCTACCTCATCCCAACAAATGGGCGAACGACACTTTCGACCATAAAGTGCTTCGAACGGTGCGGCTTTAATACTCGCATGATAACTATTGTTGTAGGAAAACTCAACTAAAGGCAAATGGATATCCCATCCATTTCCGAAATCTATCACACACGCACGTAGCATATCTTCCAAAGTCTGAATGGTTCTCTCGCTTTGACCATCGGTCTGTGGATGGTAAGCGGTACTCATATCAAGTTGTGTTCCAAACGAGTTCTGAAGTGACTGCCAAAACTTCGAGGTAAACCTGCTATCCCTATCGGATATGATAGACACAGGTACTCCATGTCGAGAGACTATCTCTTTCACGTAGAGTCTAGTCAGCTTATCCATACTATAGTTCTCCTTAATCGGCAAAAAGTGAGCAGATTTCGTCAATCGATCGACTATTACCCAAATAGCATCGAATCCAACAGAAGTCTTAGGTAACTTAGTGACAAAATCCATCGTAATCCTCTCCCATTTCCATTCTGGGATCTCAGGTTGCTCTAGCAAACCAGACGGTTTCTGATGTTCGGCCTTTACCTTGGCACAGGTAAGACACTTACGAACATAATCAGCAATCTCAGCCTTCATATTGGGCCACCAATACAACTTCTTCACATCCTGATACATCTTATCAGATCCTGGGTGAATAGAATACTTAGACTTATGAGACTCAAGTAAAATCAAATCTCTTAGTCCTCCAAACAAAGGCACCCAACTTCTTCCTTTGTAACACAAAGTTCCATCCGTCCGTTTCTCCAACTTCTCTTTCTCAATCATTCCATCAAGTTTCTCTTCCTTGAGATTTCCTTGTCTCACTACTTCTTCTTGAGCTTGCAAAATCTGAGCGGGTAAATTCGAATTTATCGTCATCACCAAAGCTCGAACTCGTAGTGGCTTCAACCGTTCCTTTCGGCTCAAAGCATCAGCCACAACGTTCGCTTTTCCCGGGTGATATCGAATCTCACAATCATAATCACTCAACGTCTCTAACCATCGCCGTTGTCGCATGTTCAACTCCTTCTGGTCCATGATATGCTGTAAACTCTTGTGGTCGGTAAAGACAACACACTTCGTACCATAAAGGTAATGTCTCCACAACTTAAGCGCAAAAACTACAGCTCCTAATTCCAAATCATGAGTGGTATACTTCTCCTCATGAGTCTTAAGCTGTCGGGAAGCATATGCCATAACCTTCCCTCGTTGCATCAAAACTGCTCCTAATCCCTGATACGATGCATCACAATACACCTCAAAACCTTCTACTCCATCAGGCAAAGCCAATATCGGTGCGCTACAAAGCTTCTGTTTCAAAATCTGAAACGCTTTCTCTGCTTCATCTCCCCATTCGTACTTCTTATCCTTGTGAGTCAACGCTGTCAACGGTTTGGATATCTTGGAGATCCCTCAATGAATCTCCTATAATACCCAGCCAATCCTAGAAATTGACGAATTTCTGTGGCATTAACAGGCATTGCCCACTTCTCAATAGCCTCAATCTTAGCGGGATCCACATGTAATCCTTCTCTATCGATTACATGACCTAAAAATTGTACCTTGCGAATCCAGAACTCACACTTAGAGAACTTCGCGTACAATTGCTCGTCCTTGAGCAAGCTAAGAATCGTCACCAAATGTTGCTTATGCTCCTCCTCACTCTTGGAGTAAATTAAAATATCATCGATAAAGACTATCACGAACTTATCCAAATAAGGCTTACATACTCGGTTCATGAGATCCATAAATACTGCAGGCGCATTGGTCAAACCAAATGGCATAACTTGGAACTCATAATGACCATAACGGGTCCTGAACGCCGTCTTGGGAATATCCTCTTCCCGAACTCTGAGTTGGTGATAACCAGATCTCAAGTCTATCTTAGAGTAGTAACTCGATCCTTGCAATTGATCAAACAGATCATCTATCCTTGGTAGCGGGTAACGGTTCTTCACCGTCAACTTATTCAACTCACGGTAATCAATACACATCCTAAACGATCCATCCTTCTTCTTCACAAACAATACCGGAGCTCCCCAAGGCGAAGAACTAGGTCTAATGAATCCTTTATCCAGCAATTCCTGCAATTGCTTGGACAATTCCTCCATCTCCGATGGTGCTAGTCGATACGGCGCACGCGCAACAGGTGCGGCTCCTGGAACTAAATCGATGCGAAACTCTACTTGTCGAGCTGGCGGAAGGCCCGGCAAATCTTCAGGAAATACCTCAGGAAAATCATGCACTACAGGAACATCCTTGAGTCGCTTCTCTCCCGACTCCTTCTTAGCCACATGAGCTACGAATGCATGATATCCTTTCTCGATGTATTTCATGGTCTTAATACACGATATGATGTTCAGGCAAGTTCCACTCCTATCGCCTCGAACAATCAAAATCTCTCCATCGAAAGGGATATGAACAACTCGTTCACCACAAACAATACTCGCTTGGTGTTTGGATAACCAATCCATTCCAATCACAACGTCAAAACTCCCAAGCTCTATCGGCATCAAATCGATACTAAACGGTTGGTCTAAAAGGGTAAGGGTACAACCTCGAATCACGGTATAGGTATCTACTACATCACCATTAGCTAGCTCAATGCTAAAGCTGACACCTAACGGGGTTGGGGTAAGCCGGAGTAACGGCGCAATCTTAGAAGATATGAAACTCCTATCGGCACCCGAATCAAACAAAACTCTAACACGAAGGTTGTTGAGAAGAAACGTACCAGTGACAACATTCGGATCTTGATGTTGCTCACCATTCCCCATCACATACACTCTACCTCGAGCACCTCCATTTCCTTGTCCAGCATTCTTAGGGCATTGGCTCCTATAATGGCCACGCTCTCCACATCCAAAGCAAGTAACTACGGGCTGAGCATTCGCTCCTGTTGCCACAACTTTGCTTTTACAAAACCTCGCAATGTGTCCAACCTTCTGACACTTCATGCACCTCACAGCACACGGTCCAGTATGGTGCTGCTGGCATTTACCACAACGAGCCTGCTGCCCAGCATTCACTCCTCCTTGTGCTGGTGCAGCCACAAAAGCCTTAACGGTCTCTTGTCTCCTGTTCTGCTGGTTATGGTGATTGTGGTTACGATACTGGTTGTTGTTGTTGTTGCGGTAGTTGGAGTTGTTGTTCCTTCGGTTATCTTCCCACTTCCTCTTATTGTCAAAGTGATTTCCCTTCTGAACAGCACCATGCTTAATCACTTGATCCATAAGACGTTCAGCCATGCTGATGGTGTCATCCAAAGTCTCAGCATTGTAAGATGTCACATGTCCTTGGATACTCGCAGGTAATCCTCCAATGAATTTCTCAAGCAACTTCTCATTATCAGGCACCATGTGAGCACAGAATACCTTCAACTCCTGGAAGCGGCGCACATATGCAGCAAGATCATGGCCCTTCACAGCCAAGTAGTAAAACTCTGTGTCCAACTTCCTCAAATCACCACGAGAACAATACTTCTTAATCATAGCTGCCTTAAAGTCATCCCAAGTGGTGCTGAATGCATTCTCCATCCCTTTCTCTTGGGCATAAGCATTCCACCATGACAAGGCATGCTCCAACAATGTACCCGTCGCGTACTTCACCTTGTTGTTCTCAGTACAATTGCTCCTTTGAAACACCGACTCCATCTTCTCAAACCACTGAGTCAATCCAACTGCTCCTTCAGTTCCTTTGAAGGTAGTAGGCTTACAATCCATAAACTCCTTAAAAGTACAGAAATGGTTATTGGGAACCACTCGAACTCCAGCCTGTCCAACATCCTGATGGACACCTGCTTGCCCAGCAAGCGCTGCTGCAATCCCTTCATCAATCAACTGCTGAATGGCAGCTGGGGTCATTCTCTTAGGAGGCATAATTCTATCAATCAATACATTCACAACCATTGTAAGTATTTGATCAATGTGTCAGAATTATAGTGCAAGACCAACAATACCCCAAAAGAAAAGACATAACATAGCATAGGTCAACACCGTTAATAGTACATCATCATAATACATCATAGATTTCATACTTGACATTGGTCTTACAAGAATTGCAAAACAAATACAAGCTTCTGATAAAATCTATCAACCGAACTAGTCAGTCGATACGTACTAGATAAACTACTATCAAAGATACTAACAACCATGAATGTCTAATCACTGCTCTCTCTACGACCTCCATACACAGCCATCACATCAACACTGTCACTAGGCCTGAACCTAGCCAACCTGTCATAGTACACCTGCCACTGCGTAGCATGAAGCTCATCCCATAATGACTGAATGCTACGATAATGTCGTCTGCTGTCTATATCAAGAAACACCTCTCTCATAGTCAACTGATCCACCATCCTACTCATCTCAGCCATTCTCCCATCTAGCAAATCCAAACGCTCCTGCACCCTAGCGTTCGACTGCTCCAACATACTCAACCTCTCACCCTGCCTCTGGTGCTCCAAATACATCTCTCCTGCTACTCTCCTATCATCCTGCACCTCTCGTCTCAATCCTGCAACCTCAAACTGCCTATCACCCACACGTCTACTGATGTTCCTATGGCTATTCCTACACCAGGCTACATCCCGTCTCAAATGACTCAGCAAAGCTCTAAGCTCTGCCGGAGTAACACTAGCAACTGTCGAAGACTCACCAACCTCATACGTCGTCGGAACCTCGGTCTCAAGCGCATACCCTAATGCCTCAGACGTATCCGACTCATAAGTCACATCCGAAAACACAGGCGAAGGTGGCAAGGGAGGAACATCCTGATCCTCATCCATAACCTCCTCATCATCATCATCCTCCTCATCATCCTCATCATCATCATCATCATCAATACCAACATCATCCTCTAAACCTACCTCATCATCCAAACCAACATCATCCTCTAAACCTACCTCATCATCCAAACCAACATCAACATCTAACTCCATCTCATCTTCTAATAGCAATGGGTCAACAACTGGTGGGACTGGGACAGACATTATACTCTACAAGAGCATAAGGAAGGTATAAAAACACTAGCCAAATTTTCGCGGAAAACATTTTATAAGCCAAAGCATAATAGTGGAGAAGTTCCAACTAAACCATAATATCAAGGCATGTATAAATATAAAGTTCAAATAAATTACCTGGGCGCGAAGTAGCATGAAGGGCTGGCGGCTTTCTGTCTCAAAACATTTTGACTCCAGGAAAAAGTTTATAGTCGAGTGCGAGCTCGTTCTCTATAAACGTAGGCTCTGATACCATTCTGTAACACCCCCAACTCAAATATGGCAGCTACAGTGCTGGGGGTATTACGAAAATAGAAACCAGGCACATTTATAGTAAACGACCACAACTCGGGACGTTTAAAATGTGACCAAAACATATCATTCGATTTATAAACCATTTAGAGTACAAGTACTCTTTATATAAAAGTTGCAGCGGAAAAGTAAATAGAGTTTGCAGCGGAAAAATAAACAAAGTATAGCAGCGGAAATGTAAAAGACACAAAAGGTTTGACGAATGACATGTAAAAATAGGGTAGTAAAGTAGTTAAGCTGCCGTGACAGAATACCACTCCAGCCAATGCCACTCCTCCACGCCCATTATATCATCATGCCAAGCTAAACATCATTACCTGAAAATACATGCTTAAAAAGTCAACACAAAGGTTGAGTGTAATCCATAGGTTTAAAATATAAAGTTGAGCACAAGGTTTAATCATAAGATATGAGCAACATATGCTAATATCGGGTAATCAAGATAACAACCAATGTATAGAGGCATCCCTGTGCATATAACATTGTTGATGATGCTAAGCTCATGACACGCAAACGTTAACCACAATCATAATATCAATATAACCGCGGAATTTCATAGTATAACAATGCCCTCAAGGTCGAGCACTTGCCATTTACTCGACAAATCGAATATAGTACACCACAATTTGCCTATCTAGCAAAAGGAGTGGGAGGGTCAATTCCTATAGCGCTATATCCCTATATTCGCGTTCACTCGCAAGTGATTAATGGTTCATGATCTGAGGGTCTTGCATAGGCAAGGCAGAGCTACTTAGCACATCGTCAGGAAAGCATACCAATCAGGAAAGCATACCAAAAATACTTGTGCTCAGAAAACATTTAAAGCATGTATCTCACCCCATGGGTTTATAAACATTTAAAAGATAAAAAGTGGGGCTATGAATCACACCTTAACAACAGCAGGTAACGAGATATATATGTCAACCAAACAAATACGCCTCACAGCAGACAATCCTCAGCACAACCTAATCATATAAATATCATAACTCAGCAATAGTACTCGAATACTTTAATAGTTAATGCTTGAATGAAGTTTTATAAAAGATGATGGCGTTTGAAAGAAAACATTTTCCAAAAGTAGTCTCGTGTGGAAGAAAGATAGAAAAGAACAAGTCGGCGAACCTTAAAACACATGAGAAAACAACAAAGACTCGAAGAATACTCGTCAAAAGAAAGGAAGAACAGAAAAGAATAAAAGACACGAATAGATAAAGACAACAATTCCTAATAGTCTCGGTATTACCCATTTCCCAAAATATATTAAGATTATATTTGATAAAGTATAGTAAAGATAATAATTAATTTTAGTAAATTTCGGCATGACCTGCCCGTTTATAAAGCATTTCCCGAGTCATCGACTCTTTTAAATACAAATAACGTTAATAATAATATAAGTGTAGATATTAATATGATTGGATATATCATTCACGTTGTCCATTAGTTGTTCAGGTTTATCGACCATTTCGTATAGTTCGGGTTCCAGGTACGTTAAGATCTTTAAGGGCCTAACGTACCCTACCGTCTCGTGTACCAAAGGGTCCATAAGTCCAAATAACCATAGCCGCAAATCCAATACGTCCAATACAAGTTCATAAGTCATAATACAAGTCATCAAAGCGGATACCAAGTCCGTCATCCAAATTAAATTAACTTTAACAATTTTATATTTTAATTTCATAGTTATTATTCCGTATTAATATTTACCGTTTAAAACTAATAATAATAATAATAAGGTTATAATAATAACAATAACCATCCGAGACTAATAACTATATCCCGACACAATCACAACAAATCCACAATCCCATAATCCACTTCATCCGAATATACCAATCTAGTCCTAAACCCGTCACCAATCTATTATACCACAAAACAAATCCAATACGCTTCGCAATACCACTTCGGCTAACCAAAACTCAACCTAATCAAATGAATAACCAACCAAATGACCAAAATAACTCGACCAAGGCAACCCGTGACCACCCACCGCCACCAAAGTGGCTCGTTGGTGGTGGTTCATGGCTGCCGAGCCTTTACCTCAACCAAACAAACCCAAAATCCAATCCCAAATACAAATTCGTGTCCCATTTATCACCAAACAACATCAAATCACTAAATAAACTCAAACTCTCACCGAGTCACGAGTTGACTCGGTGAGTTGGACCGAGTCACGACTCCAACGAGCCAAAACAAGGAGAACCACACGAGTTTCATGCGAACCAAATCAAAATAAAACAAAAACTTTCGGATTTATATAAAAGTGAAATTAGGGTTTCGTTTAAAATGAATTTTTATTAAGAAATCATGTGAGAAAAGGGTTGAGGAGGTCGAATACCAAGCTAGCTCGTCGGAAAATGTGGGTTTGGCCGGAAAAGTACAAAAGTCGCGGTCTAAAATCAAGATCTAGGGCGCGTGGTTGTTTTTGGGGTGAAACGGGTTGCGGGGATGAGTCGGGGATGTCCCGATCTACAAGATGGTATGGGTGGTGTAACGTGAGGTGGCCGGAAAATTTTCCGGTGGCCGGAATTGGTGGCGGCGCCGGCGGTGGGTGTTGGCCGGATTTTGTAGAGAGAGAGAGAAGAGAGAAGAAGGTGAAAGTGTGTGTGTTTTTGAGTTGGTAAAAATGAATTAAGGGTTAGGGTGGGGGTATTTATAGGGGAAGTAGTTTGGGTGGGTTTTAGCTAATCTTCTTCATAAAACGGTTCGGGACTCAAATGACTTAGCAAACGGACTCGAAAAATTATAAAACTTGCGCCATCGTTCTCGAAATAGTTTTTCCAATAAAATCAAGCATAAACTTCATAGTTTTTCTCAAACTCATAATAAATCAAATAATTTGGCAAGTGAAACAAATTCGAGTTTTTCTAGGTTGTGCTGAGCTAGTCTACAAATAAATTCTCGTTCCTAATATATCTCACGCTCTTCAAATCCAATTTAACATGCTTTAAAGTTTTAAAACGTTTCAGGCTCTAAAAATAGAAGTTTGGCTAGAATTAGGTTTTAGGAAAAATACCAGGTGTTACAGTTTGTTATTGATTGTTGTAGGTGGGTGATGTCGATGTTAGGCTTAAGAAAACTGGCTAACCTCCTATACGGTAACTTGCTTGAACGTCTTAAGAAATATGAATCGGATGTGTACTACGATTATATGGTTGAATTAAATGCATAAGAGAATTCTAGTGATCCCATGTTAGGAGCTTTTAGTCAGCTCGACATATGAGTGAAGTAGGAGCTTATAGAGTTAGGGAAGATCGTACACGGCCCTACGAATGGTTTAAAGGAATACAACCCGTCATCCACACAATTGTAACAAACCAATTAACCGGTAAAAGATAGCTAGGGAGTAAGGAAATCTAAGTAAACACACTTTTCTCCAAATAAGTTTCACAACCAATTTATTTTCTTGTTATTTTATTTTAATTTCAATAGTCGATATTTAGGTTAGTTGATTAGCAACTAATTCCGCCCACTCTTCCAAATACCCAAGATTTTACTTGCTTTCATAAAATACAAAAATACAAAAAGAATCATCCCTCAACCCTTAGACCTAAATTAGAGTAGTTTTCAATCCTAACGACACTATTCCCCGAGAGAACGATCAATCCCCCGGTACTTGCCACTTCACTATACTACATCGGTCAGGTACACTGCCTGGTGGGGGTTGTAAGCTTCTCAAGATCCCTTGAGAGGTAAAACCTATTGCGAAGGTTGCAAAACCCACGCATCAGTTCATCATATATACTTATTCCTACATAGCTTACTCATCTAAGGATGATGTTTGCATCGAATATTTTACTTCCTTCATTATAGGTGCTTCTTGATGTAGGAGGAATATCCATCAAGCACTCTTATTGCATCTTCTACACACTTTGTTGAAGAGGACACGTTTGTCTAAAGACAAAGCTTCTACTATACTAATTTTTGTTTTGTAGGTTCATATTGACGCCCTAAAGCAAAAGGAGCTCCCGTCAAGCATTTATAGAATGCATCATACACACGCATTGTTATATATCACATACTCAATATAGGACAATTATTGTCTTACACTAACCTTTATTTTGTAGGATTCTGCATCCTTGCATCATATACGTTGGTACCCTAGCAACGGGGAGTATTGATCAAGGGGGAGCTAATCATGCACTAACCTTTGTTTTTGTAGCTTTCTTATTTCTTGTGTCATATACGTTGAGACCCTAGCAACGGGAAGTATTGATCAAGGGGGAGCTACAGTCAAGGGGAAGCATGCACGCATTCATCTTTATTCTCATTCTTCGACACACTTTTATGTTTCGACAAAAAGAAGGAGATAGGTCAACATAGTCCAACATGAATTTCATTCATCATGCATTTTTCATATAATATTTATGTTGCACAACACTAACCTTGATGTAAGATAAGGAACTTAATTTGATCCAGGATACGCTAACAAACTAATTGGATTTGAAGACTTAACTTCACTAGGGATGATGCAATCTCGCCATTTTGGGGAGAAATGAAGTTAACTCCAAGGACACACCCTTTTTGTTTCGAAAAAAGAGGGAGAAGAGTGTAAACGGAGAAGGTAACGGAGAAGGTAATACGGACACAAGTAACTTTTTACATTTTACTATCTATCACGTTTACATGTTTTGTCATCATCAAAAAGGGGGAGATTGTTAGTGCAAATATTATGATATTTAATCTATGATGCGTAGGTTTTGCAACCTTGCAAAAGGTTTTACTTCTCAAGGGATCTTGAGAAGCTTTCAATCCCCACCAGGCAGTGTACCTGACCGATGTAGTATAGTGTAGTGGCAAGTACCGGGGGATTGATCATTCTCTCAGGGAATAGTGTCGTTAGGATTGAAAACTACTCTAATTAGGTCTAAGGGTGAGAGATGATTCTTTTTGTATTTTTGTATTTTATGGAAAGCAAGTAAAAATCTCGGGTATTGGAAGAGTGGGCGGAATTAGTTGCTAGTCAACTAACCCAAATAACTACAAATGCAATTAAAATAAAATAACAAGAAAATAAATGTTTGTGAAACTTATAAGGAGAAAAACGTGTTTACTTAGATTTCATGACTCCCTAGCTATCTTTTGCCGGTTGATTAGTTTGTTACAATTGTGTGGATGACGGGTTGTATTCCTTAATACCATTCGTAGGGCCGTGTACGATCTTCCCTAACTCTATAAGCGCAAACTTCATTCTATAGCGACACGTTTAGTATCCAAACCATAAAATCACTAGTAATTACTTATGCATTAAATACAACCAAATAATCGTAATACACATCCGATTCATGTTTCTTAGAACGTTCAAGCAAGTTACCAATTGGAAGTTAGCCAGTTTTTCTAAGCCTAACATCGACATCAACCACCCACAACAATTAATAACAAACCATCAACCAATAATCAATAGCTAGGTTTCATTAGATCTAAGCAAACACAAGAAAAACGTAGCCTAGCATGTTAATGTAAAGACAAGCATAAGATATAATCAAACAACACCTAGACATATTGAATGATTTGATGGAAGACTTATCTTTAATTAAGCATGGATGAAACAAGGGTAAAAAACCCTTGAAAAAGGCAGTAAAATCGACCTAGGGTTTATCCCTAAAGTTCTCCCAAAAATTGCACACTTTAATGAAAGAAAATCCTAAAATATATATAGATATTACATTCTGACGGCGTCAGGTTATAAATCCTGACGCCGTCAACCCGCCGTGTCTAGGGTTATCGGATCACCTAGATCCACTTCTGACGCCGTCAGCTTTAAAACCTTCTGGGCCGTCTCTCTTTACTGTTACACCTGACGGCCTGGACTTTGTAACACCTTACGCCGTCAGGTGTAAACTTCTCAATTCTTCTTTAGGGCGTCTGGTAAAGTCAAAATCCAACTCCTTTGTCTTCAAGTGACGACGTCAGCTTGTAACTCCTGACGCTGTAAGGTAGGATTTCCAGCATGATTTGAGACTTTGTCGTTTTCTTCACTTTTATGCTCCAAAAACATCAATAATGCAATGTTTTCCAGAATTCCTCCCAAAAGTACCTAAAATGACAAAAGGAACGATTTAAGGCAATATTTGATCATAAAATAACGATTTAGGGATTAAATGACCCCCTAAAAGCGTAACACCTTTCGCCTCATCAAAACCCTTACACTTGAGATTTGCTTGTCCTCAAGCAAATGCACTTTTATTCCAATCAAAATATGAGCTAGGGGTCATTTAACATTAATATAAAAGTAATTACAATAAATAGTCATTCCAACTAGTCATAACAAGCACGGAAATCATACACTAGCACCTCACAAATAGTGTTTGGATACTCTCATCTCTCGGGTGTTATAAACCTATATAACTAAATGGAAATGAAAAAATATCACTCACTACCTGTCATGGTAAATAGATTACCATAGGCTTAGGAAAGGATAAAAAACTCCTCCACTAGGCGTAAGCACCTAAGATAAACTATCAAAGAAGGCTTTTCAAGGGTTGTAACGTTAGGTGTAGGGATATGATAAACACGGTTTGTTGGAATAAAGGATATTTTTATGGGTGGCGAGTTAATTATCTTGATCAAATACATGTACAATGCGGCGTTGCTAAGCCAAGACTCGACTCAACTTAAGCTAATTAGAAATAACAAAAACATAAATAAACATAAAAGGAAACAAGATGGTAGTCTGTGTGTTTTTTCTCTCTTTCTTTTTCCAATTTTTTTGGATTTTTTTTATACACTCTTGCCCTACCATCCAAAATAATACATCATAGGGGCCTCGGTCCTCCGCTTACACTTGAACTTTTACATACTTTACAAATAACTATTCTAATGACTCGAATTAAGATAATCGAAAAACTTGGAGTACTTTAAAACATTAACGTGCATATGGGGGTAATAATTGACTTCTTCCCAATTACTCCATTACATTAGTACTTTACCCATGAGTCCCAATCGTCCCAAAACAATATGTACAAGATATGACTCGACTTAGCAACCATGTAATCAATAAGACAATTAACTAAGGGTTAAAACAAATGTTGTCACAATAATGCAATAAAGATGAGTGCATACAAGGTAGGCTAAGGCGATTTGGGTGTACATTTCGGGTGGATTGTAAACAAATTCTTCCTTTAAGTAAAATGCTTAAAGTTAGAAATGAAAAGATAGACTCTGAGGGTTGTACTAGGGGTATCGTGTACTAAAAATGAGTACATTGCAAGGGTGTGGGAGAATTACTTGACCAATGAAGTCAATGTAATTATAATAACACAGGTGTAAAACAAGGGGTTATCCTAATGCCTCTTATCATGTAGTAAATCTAACTACACGAATGTAGTCTCACTTGTGGACTTGGGATGGTCACTAACGCAAATTCTAGAATCTAAATACTACCAGTACACACACAAGCACCAACAATTAATGCTTTTCCTATCAATTCTAGGGGCGAACCTCACATATTTGGCGGAAAATTTTTTGAGTGGTACGGTTTTTGTGCTAGTCATACAATTCCCTATCCATGAGACGCTTATTAAGACTAAAGTTTCACTCCTATATGTCGTAAAAAAATTTAAATTTGGTGCTAAAATTGCCCTAGCAAATATTTCTCTCAGTTTTATTACACATCTACCATTAAACAAACAAAAATCAAGTGCAATTGTAATCTCTAAGGTGTCTTCATTTACCCCCCCCCCCCTACATTTAAGCTGAACATTGTCCTCAATGTTCAATAAAAAGATGTAAAATTAAGGAAAATGAAAGAATGAAACAAATACTCCCCTGATTCGTTTGGTGTGGATGGTGTGTGATAACGCGGGATTGCGACCACGCAACAGGTTTTACCTCTCAAGGGATCTCAAGAGGCTTACAACCCCACCAGGCAGTGTACCTGACCGATGTAGTATAGTGTAGTGGTAAGTACGGGGGATTGATCGTTCTCCACAGGGAATAGTGTTCGTTAGGTATGAAAAATGTTAGTAATAGGTCTAAGGGTGAGGGATGATTATTTTTGTATTTTTATATTTT